>WAAE01004687.1:280672-318589 GCA_013400495.1 Nicator chloris
CCTCCCCTCCTTCCTTCCTTCCTTCCCTCCGTCCTTCCTTCCTTCCCTCCCTCCCTTTTTCCTCCTCCCTTTTTTCCTCCCTTTCTCCCTTCCTTCCTGGATATTCAAGGAGTGGAGTGTCTATAATTGAATAACTTCTCCCAAACCCCAAGTTTCCACAGGGAATTCCAAGTTTCCAGCCAGGAGAGACTCAGAACACGCCAGGAGGGAGCCAGCATCTCCTCTATATTTCTGCTGTTACTCTGAGCAGCAGATTTGATACTTAGCACAAAGTAACTGGTTTTTAAACTAATTATATTGGACTTCAACACATCCCACCGCCCCGTCCCCATAGGATAAGGTGCTCTCCTCCTCTGTGCAGGCAGGAATGAGGTGAAGATTTGGGATTTCTCCCTTTCCCACACCTACAGCCACCCTGGAGGAGCGTGTGGAGGGGCTGCAGTGCTCCTTGTGTTTCTCCACAGATGCCTCGGCGCCGTTGCCAAAGGATCCAGATCCGCGTCATTTTTCCTGGCAAGAAGCTCTGGATCCTTTGTGAGCTGTTTCCAATTATTACATTAACTGGGAAAGTAAACAATGCCATGCTATTAGATAGAGCTGGCACGAATAAATGCTGCTGCTCCCTCTCCGGACTTGATTATTATTAAGAAATAAAAAATATCAGCTTCAAATAGATCCTTAATGCGGATTAAATG
The DNA here is from genome assembly GCA_013400495.1 of Nicator chloris. Classification (NCBI taxonomy): domain Eukaryota; kingdom Metazoa; phylum Chordata; class Aves; order Passeriformes; family Pycnonotidae; genus Nicator; species Nicator chloris. Next base: position 281,368 of record WAAE01004687.1, read on the forward strand.
GACGGCGTGTTCTGTCTCAGCTGGACAAATGTATCTGTGATTCCAACTTAGTAGCACACATTGACGGAATTATGGGATGGTTGGGGTTGGAAGGGATCTTAGAGCTCATCCCCTTCCAGCCCCTGCCATGGGCAGGGACAGCTCCCCCTAGCCCAGGCTGCTCCAGCCCCGAAATGAATCCCCTCCAATGGATCTGTCTGGAGCACAGCACCCCATTAATCCAATTGCAGCGTGCTATGAAACCTCCCAGTTCCTCACATGTTTGTGCAATGCTGTGTCTGGTGCTTGGCTTCTGCTTTACTGCAGGGAAAACCATCCTCTTTTGTCCCTCTCAGACTTTAGGAATTTTCCCACTCCCTGCCTTGCTCACTGAGCTGCCACAAGCTGCAGTTTTCCTCCTTTCCTTGCAGTTTTCATTCATTTTGTGCTCGTGTCCACGGGGATTATTTCAGAGGTAATTTAAGAGCTGCTGTGCAGCCCGTAACTCATTTCTTACAGAGTCTGTTGAGCCACTTTCCCCCCAAGTTTACTCCACTCCCAGCCCTCCTGGGGCAGCTGCTGCTGTGTTTTACTGTTGGCTCTGCCTCTCCAAGTGCCACCAGCCCACTGGACAGGAGCAGGGAGGAGATAAATGCTGCCCTGTGAGGGAGAGGCATCCACAATTCCCTAAATGCCAAGGATATGCAGCTGCAGGGAAAAGCTCTGCCAGACACAGGAAGCCCCAAATGCCAGGGTGGATGTGGATGAGACAGCAGCACTGAGCCCCTGCAGAGACCATCAGCTCTGCCAGCTCCCTGGGATTTAGGGAATTGCCTCTCCTTCTCCTGCTGGGAGGTAGAAACCCAGCTCAGGGAGCAGTTTGGCCTCCAAGTACCAGCTCAGTCGGAGGCAGCTGGAGGAAGGAAGCTCTGGGCAGCCCAGGAGCTGTGCTGGGCTGCCCTGGGGGTCTGCACATCCCCTCGGGGTCTGACTTCTCCAGGGATGTGGGGCAAAGTGGGAGCTTCTCAGCAGGACACGAGAGGGAAAATCTGCATCCCAGCTGCTGTGTGTGTGTGGATGTGGGAGAGGAGAACTGGGAACTGCAGTTCCTGCTTGGGAAAAGCAGCCTTTGGGTTTTCAGCTGCCACCTGGCTCTTTCCCAGCCTTCTGTGCTGGACAATAAGGAGTGTGTGTGACATAAATTCAACGGTACAAGGTGTAAAAAAAGTCTGGTTTTTGTTCTGAAGGAATATTTGTTGAGAGTATGGATGGAGCATCTTCTGTTATTGGTATCCAGAGAGCCTGGAATCCTCTGATATGTAAATCAAGGTGAATATTTGACCCAAGGTGACTTTAAATTTAAAAGTAAAAGTTCTTGGTATTACCCTTGTAATAAAATTAGCCTTTTTTTCCCCAAATAATTGAATTTTATTATTGATTTCTGTGTTACAAGCTCTCAATTGGGCATTAACCTTTTTCAAAGAGTTTAGCTGGGGTGATTTTTTTGTCTGTTGAAATCTCTTTAAGATAAATTCGCATTTCAAATGCAGGACTTGACTGATGTGTTCCAGGAACTCCTCTCCTGGTGCCAGTTTTGGTGGCTGAGGCAGAAACTCTTGCTGTGCTGGAGACATGATGTGATGCCTGGGGCTCACTGCACCCCCTTGGGTACAAATCCTTTGGTTTTGGGACCCAAATGCCCCAGGGCAGGCAGTGAAAGGAAAGAGAGAAGAGGAGTTCTTCCCTCCCCAGCCAAGTGGATGTTGTATGGACTCAGATCTCAAGTTTGAGGCATAATTTGAGCCTCGAGTTTCTTAAAAAATAAATGTGTGGGCAGGTTTAGGGAGTTTGTAGTCTAAAAGTAATGCAAACTCTGCTGGTAAGTTACTGGGTGAGCTCCCAGGGCCTGAGTCTCCCCAGCAAACACAGAGCTGTGGGGCTGCTGGTGTTGGCTGGCAGGTGACAGGTGACAAACACCTTCAGGAAGGGTTCTCAGTGTGCAGCCCTGCCTCAGCCTGTCTGCAGCAGCAGCTCAGGGATGCTGGCCAGGCGGGGGGTGTCTCATTAAAAGTCTCACTTTGTGACCAGTTAATGGGTTAATAAAAGGTTTCACTCGCGTTGTCCTGGCAACAGAAGTTTTGGGGAGGAGCAGAGCTTGGCGGGTAAGTCCCTCTGCCAGGCACAGGTGCCACGTGGGGACAGGAGGGGACAGGAGGGATGTGGAGACAGGAGGGATGTGGAGACAGGAGAGATGTGGGGACAGGAGGGATGTGGGGACAGGAGGGGTGTGGGGACAGGAGAGATGTGGAGACAGGAGAGATGTGGGGACAGGACGGATGTGGGGACAGGAGAGATGTGGGGACAGGAGGGATGTGGGGCACAGGAGGGATGTGGGGCACAGGAGGGATGTGGAGACAGGAGGGATATGGGGGACAGGAGGGATATGGGGGACAGGNGACATGTCCAGAAAAAGTTGGTCTGGCCAAGGAGGGCCCAGGGTGGCCAAAAGGGCCTTGGAGCAGCTTTCCAGGGTGTTGGACAATACCTTTGTGCTCCTCATGTGCCAGCCAGACCCTTTAACTCACACCAGCCCAAGAGCTGGAGGAATTACCCAGCCTGGAAGTGGGCATAGAGCAGGTTCTGTGCTCAGGGCAGGCTGTGCTGTGCTGGGTGCTGGTGTCACCCCTGGGACACTGGTGCTGTGACAGCTCCCAGTGCTCCAGCAGGTCCTTAACTGGGAACACAAACACGATCTGAGCACACCCTGCTGTGCTGTGGGGCTGAGGGACCCGTGCAGCCTCAGCCCTGCCTCTCCACAATGCTCATTAGGTTTGTACAAGCTGCAAGAACTCATCCTGCTGTACATAATTTTAATTGCCTGCTCCACAATTGCCTGTCAGATACACGCTCTGTCGCGTGGCATGACCTGCCTGCTAAACTGCAACAGGAATAAAAAAATACTGCAGAAAGTAAAAGGGAAAAAATCTAATTACGGACTGGAATGGCGTTCTCGATTTCTATTGCCATCTGCAGCCTGGTGTGTTAGGACCAGCACAAACAAATCAATAAAACCTGCAGCTTTTCTTCTGCTGCCTTTGGCAGTTGTGAGGAGTTTGTGCAGTGTTTGTGGGAGCACTCTGTGGTTCCTCCTCTCTCCTGTCCTCAGCCGGGAGGTTTCACCACTCTTTTTATTTGCAAAATCCAGGGTTGGGACCCGAAACTCCGCACCTGGAGAGAGGGCAGCAGTGAAAGGGTTAAAAGGAATTATCTGGGCTGCAGCTTTAATACGTCTCTCGTGTGGAGGGCACGAAACTGAGTTTGGTAGGAGGTTCTTTGTCTGGAGCAGCCTTGGCAGTAAACAGAGCTGTGATCTCAGAGGCAATGAGGGAGCGCCGGGGGCTGCAGGCTCCGGCTCCGGCCAGCGGCCCTGGGGCAGCTCGGGGTGTCCCAGCAGGTGCTGCCACGCCAGAGGATGGAACTGGAGTGAAGCTGCTCCTGTGAGGAGCCCCAGGCCCAGGCTCTGCTCCCAGTCTGAGTTTCCTGGAGAGCAGAGGCAGCGGAGGATGCGGAGAGGGCGATGAGCGGTCCCAGGGAGGACGGCCGCTGCCGCAGGGCCATCAGCATCCTCACCGAGCTGTGCCAGAAGAAAAGCCTGCCCAGCTTGGACCTGGACACCTGCAGGGAATTCCTCCTGCTGCCTTCTGACCAGAGCCTGATTATCTCCGAGCCAGGTACGGCCCCTGCTCCGTCTGCTGGAGGGTGCTCGTGGACGGCAGGAGGGACATCCATCCCCTGCAGGGGGAGGAAAATGTTTGGGAGCCCCGTGTTAGACCGTGGGGTTGGTCCTGGCACCCCTCTGGGAGGGTTCCTTCCCTTTCCACATCTTCCATGGTGAAGATTTGTGTCAAGTCCTGCCTCACCTGTTGATGCGGAAAGGGAAGGCTGCACGGGGGGACAGCCGGGATGTTCTGGGCTGCTTCATGAGGTGAAGTTCCTGTGAAAGTTCCTTTTTCAAAAACACAGACTCCTGTCCCGTATGAAACAGAACCAAACCAACCAAAACCAGTAAAGAGCCTACTGAAGCCACTGGGATGGCAGGAAACGATTGGTGCTCTCCGGGTTTGAGAAATGGAGGGACTCACACCATTTCTGTCCATCAGTAAGGGATCTTGATGTACCTTCACTGCACTTGATGTGAGTGTTCTACCCTCCCTGAGAATTGCCTGAGTTGTTCCTGGTCAGGTTGTAGAGTCAGGGGGGGACTCTGGTGTGGCAGGGATGAGTCAGGAGCAGGAATTCTGCTCCAGCAGCAAAGGGGCAGCTCCGTGTTGCAAAGTGGGGAATTTTCCCTACACCTGTTCTCACAGCTGCAGACTCCAGAGAGATCTGCTGTCACTTCAGAAGACACTGGCAGGGGCTGTTGGAACCCCAGGCTCACGTGCTGAGGAGTAAAACCCCAAATCTCATATCTTTTAGAATTATTGGTATCCTGCTGAAAGCTGTTTGTATATTCCAACATTTTCATAGCGGGTTTCTTCTAAGGTTCCTGTGGGCAATGATCTGGAAATCCAATGGATTTCACAGCCTCTTTTACAGCATGAGTTTCACAAACTTTCCTCCTCTGCTGGGCACGCTGTGCAGAGCCCCTGTGCAACACAGCTGCCCATCAATCCCTGTCCAAGGCTTTCTGTGTCACCTTCCCTCTCTTTCTGCTGCCCCTCTCTGCCAGGATCTGGTGCTGGGATGCAGCTGGCACCCCCAGGGCACAGGGCCCAGGATTCTGCCAGCCCTTGGTTTGCAGTGGTGCTTCCAGCACTGCTTTGCTGATACCTCCAGGCAAAGCCCTCCCTTTCACATCCCACTTAGGCTGTAACTTAATCCTCTTCTTTTAAGGAGTTTGTTTTATACCTGCCTGTGCTGGAGGCCTCTTACCATGGCTGCTTGTGTCCTTACACATCACACCCCGTGCAGCAGTTTTCTCTATTGCTAATAGAGCAAACAGCCCACAAACTTATTGCATCAATTTGGAATTCTTTAGCTTGCACCAAAATTAACATTTTCCTGACTCTGCAGCAGAAATACTCTGCTCTGCTCCTGTTCTGTCCACCCTGACATGACAGATCTGCATCTGTTTGTGCAGCCTGTCCAGGACCCCGTGTTCAGGTCGGGATCACATCATCACCATCATCTGCCTTTAGCACGGCCAGTGTCTGTGTGCTCTGAGCTGTGCTTTGAGTGGCAGCCCCAGCGCCCCAGGCGAGCTGTGCTGGGCTGGCTGCACCAACAGCCAGGGCTGTTGTCTCTGCTCTGCACGACTGGGCCCATTTTTATGTCTAGACAGCACTGAGGACACAGTTTGGGCCTGACATGTACGAATATTTCTCAGTTCCTGGCTGTAAAGCTGCTCCAGCAAGGAGGAAAAAAATCTGTTTGCATCAAGTGTTAACTAACACGGTTACAGAGGTACCATGCCTTCCCTGTCAGTGTCTGGATGTTTATCCAATGATCTGCATTGATGCTCTGTCCATTTTATCCTGAGGTCTCACGTTGGGCAGGTTTGCTCAATGCTCAGTGCTCAGCCCCAGCGAGCCCGTCCTCAGCAAGGCAGGCAGAGGGAAGGTGGGGCTGTGTGAAGGTGAGCAGATGGCAGCAGGCAGGTGCTGTGTCAGGAGCAGGGCAGAGCAGCCCTGACTTCTGCTGGAGTGTCCCCAGCAGCCAAACGCCAAATCTGCTGGAGACAAACTGGCCTTATTTGTCATCATCGTGTGGAGTCTCCGGCTTCTCGGGCTGTTTGTTGCCTCCTGGATAAATCTATTAACTAGTGGCTGGATCAGCTTGGCCTGTGGAGTGTCCTGCTGAAGTTCAGGCTGAAGGAAGCACTGCCAAAGCTGGAGCCAGGCTGCTCCTGCACAGCTCAGCACAGGGCACTTTGGTCTTTTCTGCTCTTTCCTGCATGGATGGGGGGCAGTGTCCTCGGGGAATGTGTGCAGCCAGGTATCACCAGCCTTCCTGAACTGCATCCAAGAGTGGAAAAAACCTCTGTGAATATAAAAATATTACTGAACAGTTTATGTAAGAGTAACTTTTGTGCGGTGGTTTAGGGTTTTTTAAACCGTTCTGGATGGAGTGGCTGAAAGGGCTGCTGTGCATGAGGTGGATGCCCCTCTGCTCCCTGGTTGTGTAACAGCTCAGTCTCCTCCTCACAGCCAACAGGAGCAGTGGAGCTGCAGCACTTCTCTCGAGTGCACCCAGCAGAGGAGGACTGCAGGCTGCTGCAGCCAGAGCTGTCAGAACCAGGAGGAGTTGGGTGGGGAAGGTTTGGGTGCTGCTGGGGCTGGGGGTGTGAGGGGGAGCTCTCCCTGCAGCTGGGCCCGTGGCGCTGCCAGGAATAGAACCGAGCTCCTGGCTGGGGGCCCCGAGATGGAGGAGCTGCAGCATCCTTTTGTTGTGCCTGGCTCCAGTCCTCCCCCGGAGCTCCCTCCCTCTGATCACTCCTTCCCTGCCGGGCCTCAGCGGGGAGTGCCACCCGTGCTGTGGGCAGTGACACTGCCTGTGCTGTGGGGACAGCATTCACCACAGGGGATGGCCCTTGAGAGGATGGGCTCATCCCTTCTGTGCCCCAGAGGGGCACTGAGAGCTCTTGGGTGTAGCTGAGAGGGTTTGTGGCACAGCTGTACTGAAGGGAAGGTCCTTGGCTGTGGAGCAGGGGAGCCAGGACCCCACAGGGCCATGGGGACAGTGATCTGTCCCCTCTGCCTGTGAGGCTGGAGCTGCCACAGGCTCTGGGGTCTTTGGGAAACAGGGAGCTTGGAGAGGTGCTGTGCAGGCCCAGGAAGTGAGCCTCAGGGATGCTGGTGAGTCCCTGCCAGCTCAGGATGTTCTGTGATCCCCTGGATCCCCACAGCCCAGCTCAGGATGTTCTGTGACCCTGTGGATCCCCACAGCCCAGCTCAGGATGTTCTGTGACCCTGTGGATCCCCACAGCCCAGCTCAGGGTGTCCTGTGATCCTGTGGATCCCCACAGCCCAGCTCAGGATGTTCTGTGATCCCCTGGATCCCCACAGCCCAGCTCAGGATGTTCTGTGACCCTGTGGATCCCCACAGCCCAGCTCAGGGTGTCCTGTGATCCTGTGGATCCCCACAGCCCAGCTCAGGATGTTCTGTGACCCTGTGGATCCCCACAGCCCAGCTCAGGATGTCCTGTGATCCTGTGGATCCCCACAGGCTGCTATCAGCTCCCCTGAGCTGGGTCCTGCTCCCTGTGGCTTCCCAGAGCCTGGGTGAGGGCAGGGGCTGCCAGCCCACCCCAGGAGATCTTGTGGGGGAAAGGGGAAGCTTGGCTCATTGTGAACTGGTCAGGATGTCCTGATGAGTGTTCCTGAAGAGAATAGGTTTGGCTGGGATATTGGGAAGGAATTGTTCCCTGTGAGCGTGGGGAGGCCCTGGCACAGGGTGCCCAGAGAAGCTGGGGTTACCCCTGGGTCCCTGGAAGTGTCCAAGGCCAGGCTGGAGCACCCTGGGATGGTGGAATGTGTCCCTGCCCATGGCAGGGGTGGGACTGGATGATCTTCAAGCTCCTTCCCACCCAACCCAGTCTGGGATTCCACGATTCTGTGACTGGAGCTGGTGTCTCATGATGTTGATTTAAAGGACGGTGCCTGGGTACAGGAATTTATCCTGGGATCAAAGCACATCCAGGAGAAAACCTCTGGGTTTGATTTCTACCTGCAGCACTTCTGTGCTGCGACTTTCTTTAAACAACCTAAGCTGGTTTGTTTTTTTGCCTTAGTGATCCGTTTGCAGGAGGCTTTGCTGCCCAGTGGAACCAGCAGGCAGTGGGTGACGTGCAGAGGGGCTGCAGGTTGTCCCCAGCAGCCCCTGTTCAATTCAGCAGGGTGAGACCCCTCCTCAAACCCTCCCTCATGCACTGATCCACCCTGGCAAAATGCTCCTGTGCTTTCCTGCTGCAGGGGGAGAAGGGTGGAGGGAGAGGAGGGGGCAGGACAGACACAGAGCCAGAGAGCCCTTCTGATGGTCCGTGCTCCCCAGCACACAGTGGCAGCTCTCCTGTGTTCCAACCCCCAATAATTCAGAGCACATTTACTGCTTTGCCCCTTGTGTGAACTGCTCTTTTTGAAGGTCCTGGTGCAGGCAGTACAGCTTGTACAGGGCTGAACACCCTCCTGGCACTTGGCAAAGACTATTAAAATGTTAAACCAAGCACAGAAGTGCTCTTGCTGCGGGCAGAAAAAGGGGGGAATTTCTGGGCAATAGAAGGTTTTTCATTGCAGGAACGTTGGTGCAGAAAGATCAATTTTTTATTTAGAAATTGGTTCTGGAGTGTTTTCTGGGGAAAATAACCTAGCCCCTGACAGATTAGCTTGACTAATGGGAGAACTGATGACACCCCCATTCACGGTTATGGGATGCATTCAGCCACTACCTGTGAAATACGGGCACGTCTTGAATTTACTCACCAGGCGTAATAACATACTTTTCTGAATCGCCATTCAAGTGTATTTTAAGTCAATATAACAGTAAACATGCTCCAAGCCACCCAGGCAAAGCTAGTATTAATCACTGAAGCTTGAGCTTCCAGAGGCCTGGCATGTGAGGAGCAGCTCCTGGGGGCAAATATCTTTTTTATCACGGAGTAATGCACTTGCAAAATGGATCTTGCCTTTCCTCCCAGGAAAGAGCCAGCCAGAGCTACGTGCAGCCCTTTAGCCCAACTAAACCAGGCTCGGATCCTGGAGGGATCAGGTTCAAACCTTGCTGCCAGAGGAAGCTTTGTAAAACTGAATTGAAATAAGGTTGAAACCGGCCGAGTAAATCGAGGAAAAAACCGGATTAAATCGCCCGTCGACAGCCATGTGTCTCTGCCCGTGTATTGTGTGCGGCTCTGTGGCTCTCCGGCTGCCTCTGGCTGTGCTCTGTGATGGTCCTGGTGAATCCAAAGCCCCTCTGGAGCCGAGCGGAGTGTGCGTGTTCGGGAGGTGCGGGCTCCTCTCTGCATAGGCGCAGCTTTGCAGCCGCCTAATTGCCGCTGCTCGCTTCATTGCCGAGGCAGAGCAGGGAGGCTGCTGCTCCGTGCGGAGCCGGGAGCCCGTTCCGTGCAGCTGCAGCAGCCTCATGCATAGTCAGGCACCAGCATCCCCAACTCCATAGAAACAGCAGCGGGATTGCTGCCGGCGTTAATTGATGCGCGAGCAGGCGGAGGAGCTGCCACCGCTCTGGTAAGTCCACATTTCCCAAGTTACTTTAATAATTCTTCGCCTTTTTTTTTTTTTTTTTCACAATACGGAGCATATTCTCATAATTTTGCTTCAGCGAAATGCCTTCGCTGTAGAAACATTTTGCCCTCTCTCAGTATCCTCCCGACGTCGCGCTGAGACCCGGCGAGTGCTTTGGGCTGGTTCAAGGCAGGGCACAGCCCGGCTCGGATCCTCCCCGCCGTGCTGTGGGATGGCTCCGGGATGGTGCTCGGGGTTTCTGGGCTTGCAGGTGTTTGTGTCTTGGCATCCTGGCTGTGCCGGAGTTGCTGCCCTCGCCGTGTGCTCCTGGCAGCCGGATCGCCTCCCGTGTGTGTGCTCATTGTGCAGGGACAAACCAGAACGGGGCTCGTGTCTGCTCCAATTGTTTCATTTAACTAAAGCCTCAACTAGCCCCGTTTTTCATAACTGTTTCTTCTCACTGCTCCCATTTCCAGGTACAATCAAGAATTCTTTCTCAGGACCCCAGCTGCCATCTCATCCTGGTTAGGCAGCTTTTTCTACCTTTCGTATTTCTGTTTCTCTTTCAGAGATGACAATCTGTATTACCCCTTCCCATCTGCATGTTGGAAAATCAGGGCTCCTGCCTGCGAGTGTTTCCATCCCGCGGACTCCCTGACAGAGCAATCGTGCTGGCAGTTGTTGGGGAGACATGCAATTAAGTCCCTCTGCCATGTGTTGTCTTTAATTATATTTGTACCTTGCAAAATGGCATCCTGGAGGGTCAGGGAGGGGATTTTCGGAGTGATTGCCTATTAACTGTGCATTTCCCCTGCCTAGGGGAAAAAAGAAAGTTCTCCTTCGGGGAGCCCTGCGCGGCGGAGCCACAGCTGCTGGCTGAGGGTGTCTCTGTGTTTAGTTCAGTTTGTTGTGCTGTAGCAGGTTCATGTTTGACAACACCACAGCAAACTGTGCAGCAAAGCCTGAAGGCAGCACGCCAGGAGCTCCCTTCCCACCAGCCCTCTCCAAAACATCCTTAAAACACACTGCCCTGGACCGTTTGGAATAATAATTGCCCAGCAATTCTAGCCCTTGGTGTCAGAATGATCTGATTTTCTGGGAGTTTGTAGCTGCTGCAAAGAAATGAATATGGTTTTGTGGCACAGTGTGAGGTGGCACCTCCTCAGTTTCTCTCTCCAGATGCAGCACTTCATCTCCTGGATGCTGGTGAGCATTTACTTGGAGTTATTTGATTCCAGCTCTGGTCAAAATGCTCATGCTGAAAGAATCGTGAGCTGCAGGGTATGGCGTGGTAGGAGCTGCTGGAAAAGGGCATCTCAGAATCCATTTAATCGATGTGCAGGATCAGGCAGCCCAGCCTGAACACTCCACTGCTGCACAGCAGCACAGAGGAGAGGTTAAAGATCCCTGTCTTTGCTCCAAGCTAATGGAAGCAGCAGCAGCAGCTGCTGATGGCAGGAGCAGAGCCATGGGGAGGAAGTTCCCTCCTCACTCAGGGCAGCTTGAACAGAGAATTGCTCTGTTCCAAACCTCTGCATTTCAGTGCAGGGTCCTTGTACCAGCCAGAGGCTCCTGGCAGGTGAGCCCTTCCTGGCTGCTCCATCAGAATCCAGCTCTGGATCTGCCAGTGCTGCTCTGCCTGTTGTGTGCTGGTGTTGGGAGCACGACAAGTTGAGAGGCACAGAGCCAGAGGGACTGCTGTGGGTTTGTGTGGCTGGTTTGGGTCTAGCTGGCTCCAGCTGGCAGCTGGAGGGCACCAGGCTGGGTTCACCTGGCACCTGGAGCCAGGGCAGTTCTGGAAGAATCCTGCACCTCCAGTTTCAGGTTTCCCATGGGGCAGGTGCAGGCAATAAACTCGTCCAGAATATCTCAGGAGCTCAAGGAGCCCCTCGTGCTGGAGGGGCTCCATGTCCTGGGCAGGGGAGACTCAGGAAAGCCTCTGGGAAGCTTTTCAGGGCTGCCTTGTCCCATGCTTGGGGTCTTCTGCCCGCCCTGGCTGAGGTTTTTGGAGTCCCCAGACTGTGTCCTCTTGTGGAGCCTGGATCCCAGGGTGGGAGACTTCCAGCACTGGGATGGGGAGAGACCCCAGTTCTGCTCCCTGCCAAGCTTTACCCTGAGATCTTTTCAAGGCAGCCTGGTTTTAGTGGGGTTTTGAGCCAAAATGGAGTCCGAGAGGGAGACACAGGGAAGCCTTTCCCCAAAATTGGATCCGAATGTAGAAAGTGAGGGGCAGCCAGGTGGCAGCTCCAGGGTGGAGAGTCTGGGCACAGAGGCACTGCTGAGCCTCGCTGGTGTCTCACAGCAGACACAGCTTTGATCAAGTTTTTGAAAGGAAATTTCAAGTTCCAGGGGTTTTGGTTGCTCAAGGGAGAGAGAGTGAGAAGCTTTTACTTGTTCCGTTTACTTTGCATCCCGAAGCGCAGTCGGATTTCTGCATCCCAGACGTGTCTGGATTCCCGTGGTTTCCTCTCTGCCTGGCTCTGCTCAGCTCCAGCTCTGGATAAGAGCCTTCCCCCGTGCTGAGCAGCCTCAGCCAGGCTCCCCTGGCACACAGGGCTGGGCTCAGCTCCTGCCTGAGCAGGGTCACAGCCCCGGGGATGAGGATGCTCAGCAGGGATTTAACCCCAGCCCCGGCCACTGTGTGTGTTCAGCACCACCAGGTTGTTTACAGATGTTGCCACAGCATATTGTGATAAAATGTCATGGGATTAGCACACAGCCTTGTGCCATAATTGCATTCACTGTGGCTTATAATAGTTCATTAGCTTGTCATCAGTTAGGCAGAAAGCAATGACAACTCTTCCTATCACATTTATAATGCTCTAGAGAGCAGCTGATTAAGTCATAAAGTGACATAAATCACAAGGGAATGTTTCCTTTGGCTTGGAAAAGTTTTTTTTTCTCCTTTTTTGTCACTTTTGATAACACAAATGCTGCGTTTCTGACAGCACAAAGTTCCCCTTTGGGTTGCACACGCCAGCAAAAGTTTCAGTGACAAATCTGCAGCCCGGAGGGAAAGCCCAAATCGGTCAATAATGGCTGAAAACCAACATTTTTTGTTTTCAGGAGCCTGTGGTGGGTCTCCTCCAGCAAAGCCACTTATTGGGGGTCAGTTCTTGTCCCTGATGTCTCTCAGCACCGTGTGAAGCCCACGGCCACCAGAGGGATTTGTGGCTGGTGGTGGGAGGGGGGAGTTTTGTCTGCAGGTCCATCTGGGGAGATGAAGCTGAGGATGGGCTGAGGGCTGGCCATGGGCAGAGCCAAGGTCCAGGAGGGAATCTGGGACATTGGATACTCAGAGTTGGTGTTGCAGCCTGGCAGAGGTGCAGCTGCTGTGGGGTTTCTGTTCTGGCTGCTACGCTGGAGGCTCCTCCTGCCCGGGGAGCCACGCAGTGCTCGTCAGCTACTCAGGATTTTTGCCTTCTTTTTGGGCAATTTGCTCTTTCTCCATTATATTTCAGTGGGAAAAGCACAAGCTCCAGGCCACCAAACTCTCCTCTTAACTCACATCCCTTTCTTTGGTTTATTCTGCACTTCCATTTGGTTGGACTCGATGATCTTAGAGGCGTTTTCCAACCTTAGTGATTCTGTGATTTATAAATGTTGATTTTTTTTTTTCCTTTTTTTTGGTTACATATTCACATAGGGAAGTGAAGTGCCTCACAGTAGACTCTGCACTTGAAAAATCACCTTTGATGTGTCCCTCTGAGTTACTCTGTTCAGATTTCCCTCTGGTTTTGTAAACTCCCCTGGGGCCTGGAGCAGCTCCCACTGCCGTGTCTGAGAGCATTTCCTGTCTGTTCCCTGGGTGAAAGAAGGACCAAACCATGAACAGAAGAACACCAGGTGGCCAAGGGTTTGACAGTGCCTTTTCTCTGTTTAATGCACTCATGTGATCAGCTCTGTCAGACCATGAGGTGTGACAGTCCCCACCCAGGGACGGGGTGCAGAGGGGACAGCCCCAGCACCAGCCACACCTCTGCGCTGCCTCCTCCGGGCCAAGGCACAGCAGGAGCTTCAGCTGCAGCCTGGATATGTAGGCAAAGATAAAAACAACTCTCTTTGCTCCTTGCAGGCAGGGCACAATGCAGGTGACAGCTCGGGGGTGTCCCAGGAGCTCATCCTCTCACAGCCCTGAGGTGCTGCAGGCTCCAGCCTGACATGGGAAAGCCTCGAGGCTGTGGCTGGGGATGCTGGAATAGAACTTCATTCCATGCGCAGATTGATGGATTAAGCATTTTCTCCTTCATTATAACTTGGAGTTTATAAAATTGGGCGATTTGCAAGTATTTGCAGTAACGAGCTGAGAGCTGCTGTCCAGGACAGCAAATTCTCAGAGAAACCTCCCCGGGGAATGGGCACGGCCCCGAGGCTGCCACAGCTCCAGGAGAGTTTGCACAGCGCTCCCAGGGATTGTTGGGGTGGGATTTTGGGGTGTCTGTGCAGGGACAGGGATTGGATTTGATCCCTGTGGGTCCCTTCCAGCTCAGGATATCCTGTGATTCTAAATTATGCCACAGTGAAAGGAACGATGTGAAGTTGTCCACGTCTCCTGTTCCAGTTCATTTCCCAGCTACAGAACCACATCCCCACGAGAAACCCAGCAAATGGTGAGGAAAGCCCTGGCACAGCTCAGTGAAGCAAGTTCTGCCTGGCTGGGAGGGAGGAGGCTGCTGTTTGCTCTTGGGCCATGGATCAGCCACTGGAAACACTGGATCCCTGCGAGGTCTCCACATGAAGGGTTGTCTCCATCCTCAACGTGCCATAATGAGATGGTTTGAGTTTTATAGTCTTATATAATTACTCTCAAAATAGCTTCTGATTCATCCTCCCCTTTGAAGCTTATAGTTTGCATTCTGATAAGCTCTTGCATGGCAGGAACCCTGTGGTAGCAGCAAATTAATTTTTAAGAAGTTTTTTTGCTGTCTAACTGAAACTTTGGCACAGCCAGTTGGAGCATCCCTGTCCTGACCTTCCCAGGATGTGTTTCATGGCTGAGTGTGTGCAGGAGATGAGGAGGCTCTGTCGGGGTTCCTGGGGAGCCTGTGCTGGCAGGAGGAAGCTGGTGGGAGCTGATAGTGCAGGACTCAGTGTCCAAGGACTGGGGAAGCACAGGAGCAGGAAAAATCTCATTTTAGCTTCCAGGGAGACTCTGTGGCTGGATGGGGCTTGGAGCAACCTGGGATAGTGGAAAGTGTTTGTGCCCGTGGCAGGAGGTGGAAGGAGATGAGCTTTAAAGCCCCTTCCAACCCAAACCATTCCACAATTCCACAATTTTCTGAAGGTCTCCTCTCAGAACATCCCCTCCTGAGCATCCCCTCTGCTCTGAGAGGGGCCTTTGCCACTGAGCTCTGTGTGATGAGCTGAGTGTGAAAGTGCTCAGCAAACTGTGAGAACTCGTTTTCAATTCACATTCCCTGTGCTGTCCTCTGTGGAATTACTTGTGGTTGGTATGGAATAATAAAACAAGGCAAGTCCAGAGCAGCTGGGACTGGCTGCCTGCACCTGGAAAAGCCTGTCCTGTGGTGCTGGGAGTGTGCACGGAGTGAGGGGGCTCTTTCAGGGTCTCCCTGGATATTTCCTGCCATTGTGCAGCCCTGGCCAGCTGAGAGGAACAGTCAGTGTTTTTTTTATTTTCATTACCACGAAAAAGCCCAAGCTGGTTTGTGAGCAGAGACAGGACCTGAGGAAAGGGCTGGAGCTGTGCCAGGGGGGTTTATATTTGTGATCAGGGAAAGGTTCTTCCCCCAGAGGGTGCTGGCACTGCCCAGGCTCCCCAGGGAATGGGCACCAAGGCTGCCAGAGCTCCAGGAGAGTTTGGACACTGCTCCAGGGATGCCCAGGGTGGGATTTGGGGTGTCTGGGCAGGGCAGGGGTTGGACTGGATGATGCCTGTGGTTCCCTTCCAGCTCAGGATATTCTAGAATTCTGTGATTCTGCTTCTTTCTGGATGGGTGATGGCCCCAAGTGCTTGTGTGACTTCCTTTCCCTCTGCCCCAAAGCCCCGGGGTGCAGCACTGCCCTGGGCTGGTCCCTGTCCCCCTGAGGCAGCCTGACCTGCCCTCTGGCTGCCCTGAGCAGGGTGCCCCAGGTGACAGCTGGCACGTGCTCCTGGTGCTGGCAGCACTCCCTGGGCAGGAGGAGCCGTGAGGGTCTGAAAAGCCGTGTTTGTGACCCGCAGGTGACGGATGGGGTGGGGTGGGGTGGGGTGGGGTGGAGTGGAGGGGGATGTGCTGCAGGGGGGCTCTGCAGCCCCTCTCACCTCCGCAGCAGGAGATCACGTCTAGAGGGCAGCGGGAGCTCTGCCCCACCCGGAATTGTGTCCTGCCCTGGCCCTTTAACACCTGCTGAGAGGCTGAGGAGATGTTTCCCCTGCCAGGACCCAGCTCCGCGTGTTGGAGCAGCAGCTCCCGCTGCCAGGCTGCCGGGGAAAGGCGGACTGACGGCAGCCAGACTTTGAAGTGACAGCTCCTAATGACTCGTCTAGCTCAGGAACATTTCGGGGCATATTCCTGTAGCTCCTGCCTGCCTGGAGAACACCAGCAGCAAATCAAGAACTTGATGAAGTTTCAAATGGCAGCGGGAGGGGGCTGAAATGTGACAACAAAGCCATCAGCAGGGGACTGGCGCAGTCACAGCAAAGAGGGACAATCAGAGAGGGGACTTGCGGTGCTTCCCTGGCACTACCATGCCCTGTGCCCCCGCAGTGCCCACAGACTGCCAGCTCTGGGGACACAGAGCCTGCTGGTGTGGGGTGACAGGGACAGGCTGACCTGGACCCTTTGCTCTGCTGCCATTCCCGAGGCCATGGCAGGCTTGGAGAGGGATGAGGAGCTGGCTGAGGACTGCAGGGTGCTGCACTGCAGCTCACCTCTCACCCAGCACAGCATCCCAGGATTTCTAAGCCAGCCAGTTTCCTTTCCAGAGCCTCTGTTGCAAAGGGCTCTGCTTGCTGCTGCCCTCCCTGGTGCCCCTCAGGGTTTGCTCTCTGCTGTGTCCCCAGAAGGGACAATCCCCCGTGTCACTGTCGTGCTGCTGGGTGCTGCTGGGGGCTTCTATTTGATTTCTGTTCCGTCCAGTCCCTGTTCCTTCCTCCAAAGCTGAGCAGCTTTGCTAAATAAACCTCTCGGTGGCTGGGGTTTCATGGAACCCTTCCTCCCCCTCCTCTGCAGCTGCTGCCCTGTGCTCCCCCTGCCCCTGCTCCGAGATCCACCACAGCTCCCCGTGCCCAACCTCCGGCCCTCAGCTCAGCAGGCTCACGTTGCTGATGCTCCTCAACCCAGAGAAAATGAGATCAGCAGTTGGTGGGTGCCTCACGTGGTTGTGTTGTAGCCCCAGAGCTGCCTGCTCTCCTCCAGCAACGCCTCTTGTAGTAATCCATCACTGAGTGCGTGCTCCCTGCAAAGCCCGACGGAAACAGAGCCATACATCCTCACAAACACTCCTGCCGGAGAGAAACGCAGCAGAAAACACACAGAGAAGCCTGGAAGTGTCTGCTGGGGCGGGGTGAGTGGTGCCTGGTGCGTGGCACTGGGGAAGCAGTCACACAGTGTCACTGAGGGCATCACCATCCCCCCTGCTCCGGGCCCTGCTGCCTCCTGGAGCTGTCCTTCCAGGAGCATTGGCTGTGGGAGGATGTTCCATGCTCCAGGATGCAGCTCACAGTAGCCAGGAGCTGCTTTTACAGCTGAAGGGATCCCAACAGGCAGCAAAGCAGCCCGAGCTCTCCCTGGTGCCCAGATTTTCCATGAACCGCCAGAGAGTTTAGGAGGAAGAACCTCTCACAGGGAAGATGTCCCTGGGCTCTTGGCAGGGTCAGGCTGGTGGCTGTGTCTGGCAGAAGGTGGCAGAAGGTCGGGTCAGTGTCCCCACTGCCTTGGGGAGGGGCTCCAGGGCCTGAGGAAATGTCTGTGCCCTCACAGGTGACAAGGGAGGAAGGGGACAGCCAGCTCCTGGTGGCATCACCCCGGTCCCACACTGCACCTCAGTGAGAATTTCCTCTTGAACTTCCACTCGTGCCATTCCAACTTTGTTTAAGTGCAACAGGTATCTGGAATGACTAATGGCTGCTGGAGTGCTGAGAGAGCCATCAAACTTGTTGTGTTTTCTCTGTGGGAGTGGGTGGAAGGAAAGCTAAATTACATCTTTGGGATATTAAATATAACTCTGCACATTAAACTCGGAGTTATCCATGAATCTCTTTAATGACAGTGCAAGCTACTTCACAGCAGTAAAAGTCAATGTTACCACAATTAGACCACTATTGTCTCGCAGTTAATAGACTGCTCTAATCATGACTTTGTCATATGATTAATCCCTTTTGGGTTGGACTTTGCAAATTATCCCCTTTGGTAACTCAGTTTGGGCATTAGGAAGTCAGCAGGGACGTCAAGCTGAAAGGCAGCTGGACCATCTCTCTTGATTAGCTCCCATCCAGGATGAGATAGAAAAGGGATTGTGCTGAGGAGCTGCTCTGTGAGTCCATGGATATCGTGGTGGGAAGGGCTGGACTAACCAAGGAGTGTTTGCCCCTTCCTCAGTTTGCTTTTAGCTTTACAGTTTTAATCTGTAATCCACTGTTTCTTTGTCCTGCCCTGGGCTGTTTGTCTTTGATTTAAAGGCAGTAGGAAGTCATGACCTTGGAAATGTTACAGTTTTGAGCTTTTTGGTGTGGCAAAGGGTTTGGGTGTTACAAAACCAGCAAAAACACAAACCAAGAAGTCAAGTCAGAGGAGAAGAGGGATCAGTTTGGGGTGACGTTGGGAGAATCTGGTCTTGTTTGTGCTCTTGGTGTCCCCATTGCTGTCAGCTTCAGGTCTTTTCTGTGGTGTTTTGGTAAAAAGTAGGTTATAAAATAAATACAAAATAAATATATAAGCTCGGTGGCTTATCCTAAACATATCAGCTCAAGCAGGTAGATCATAGAATCAGAGAATCATGGAATGATCAGAATCATGGAATGATCAGAATCACAGAACGGTGGAATCTGGATATTCTTGGGTTGGAATGAACCTTAAAGATCATCTGGTCCCAAATCCCTGCCATGGGTAGGGATCCCTCCCACGAGACCAGGTTGCTCAAGGTCTTGGCCTGGCTTTGAGCACTTCCAGGGATGGATCCTGTCAGTGTCCATGTCCATCCTGTCCCTGTTCCTCGTTGCTCAGGAGGGAGCTCTGTCACTGCTGCCTGCAGCCAAAAGCGTTTCCAGTTCCCTGGGGAAGCAGCGCTCGCTCCCAGGGGGAGGCAGGCTGGAAAACAGCCATGTTAATTTGTGTTTGCAACCTCCTTCTTTTCAGCTTTATCTTTTCAATTACAAGTTGTAATAAGACCTATTTTCCAGTTTCCCCCATGTGTCCTGTGGGAACTGGGGGAGGAGGAGGGAGCAGCACTGAGCTCCACGGGACCAGGGTGAGGAAGGGCTGGAGCTGCTCTGCACTTGCACCACAGCACTTACCTGATAACAAAGTGGCAAATAACTGTGAATTTTTAAGAGGGAAACAGAATAAAAACATAGTTTTTGTCGTGTTTTTCCCCAGGTGGGACATTACTCAGAATAAAGATGTGACTCTCCCTTGTGAGCAGGTGGGGTCGGAGCTGTCCCTGCATCAGACAGAGCCCTCCCTCCCTGCTGGATGCATCCACATCCCTCTTTTCCCTCTCTTCCCCACACCTTGGACCCAAACCTTCAAAAAGGGGGGATAATATCAGCCAAGGAGCTCATTCTTCCCCTGGGCTGAGGTGTTCTTTTGGGGGAACTGGCCTTACCACCCGTGCCAGGAATACCAAAGCAGCCTCTGGCCCCGGGGCATTTTCTGTTGGGTGAGGAATTACCTTGTTTTTACAGTTTCTTGTAAGTTAAAGGACATTTAAAGCCTAGCATTTTCAATACCAGGTATTTTTTAGAAAATAACTGGTATTTTCAGATTCGTAAGGGAAATCTCATTAAATCAATGAAGGTCAACTCTGTCCAATTGATATTTAAGTTTAATAAGTCACGAAAAAGCCTTGGAGAATTCAATGGCATCTTCAAACAGGCCAATATTCTAAGCAGGGAGATGCTTAAAAACTGTCTGTAAAATCCTGATCCCTTCCACTCGTGCTTTGTGTCAGCTGTCAGAGGAAGGAGTAGGAGGTCATGCATAAAAGTATCTGTGAATCCTGTCAGCTGCATTATGAATGCCAGCCCTGCAGGGACTGACAGGAACCAGGATCTTTCTCAAGCTGGCAACAGGTTTTCTGAAAGGATAATTGATTATTTCTGATGGTTTCCATTAATGAGCCTGGTGTGCTGGCAGAGACATGCAGCCTATAAAACTCCTTGGAATGGGTGGAAATATCTTTTCAAAATCCTCCCTGTCACGCAGCAATTCCCAGCAGTGAGAGATTCTGCATTGCAATGATTCCCTTTGTACCAACACAGACGTATTTGCAAAAAGTCCAGGTTCTTGAGTTTCCTTATGAATGTTTGACACTGAGTTTCCTGGGCACAATTCCAAGATTTAACTCAAAGGATAGGGAAGTGGAACCTCTGTGCTCCTGGCTTTGGTGAGAATACATTTAGGCAAATCTCTGAGGAAGCTCTGCTGCTGACTGGTACAACCTCATTTATTATTGAGTGAGATGGGATCTGTTTATTCACCCCAGCAGCGATCTGTGTTTCCACCTCGGAGCTACAACAGAAAATAAATGACCTGTACAGGAGGCTGGGAAGGGAAAGAGAAGTTACAAAAACCTCTGGGTGATGTTTATCCTTCCCATCCCATCCCTTCCAGCCCTTCCCTTCGAGCCAAAGGGAGCTTTGCCTGCTGGATTTGCTGGGCTCAGTAATTTTGTGGGAAAACAAAATCCTCCAGGATATCAGGAACAACAGATGGCTTCCCAGGCGCTGCGCAGGGCTGGCTGCTCCGGGTGTGGATGTCACATTTTGTGTCTGATGCTGCCTGGAGATTTCACTTACGGGAGCTGGCGCAAGAATCCCCAATTCGCAGTGGCTGCTGCATTCCCAGAGACCCGAGCAAAATTTGGTGATACAAATGTGCTCCTGAACACTTTGCTGTCATGGTTCACCAATGGTGGTGGGCGGGGTTGTTGTTTTGTCGTGATTGTAGGGGGTTTTTCCCATAATTTTTAAATTCAGCTATTTATTCAAGATTAAAAACCTGGTCTTTGCTCATATTTCACAGATTTTTCTCAGCCTTACCATCAAGGCAGGGTTTGATGGGGGGTCTGAGCAACCTGGTCCAGTGCAAGGTGTCCCTGCCCACGGCTGGGGGTGGAATGAGATGACCTTTAAGGTTCCTTCCAACCCAAACCATCCCGTGATTCTCTGATTAAATGTCTTATTATAGCTTTCCAAAACCAAACTGTATGGTCAAAGGGAACAGAAGGTGCTTTATGGCTCCTGTTTAAGGTAAAGCACATCAGGAATCACCTTTAGAGCAGCTGTGATGCAGCACAGAGGGGGAGTTCCCCAGCTCAGAAATGCACAGGGCACCCACCCCATTCCTGGGGGCTCAGGCAGGGAATTCAAATTCACACAAAACATTTATGGTCCAAGAAAAGACATAAATAGGGTGGGTAAGAGGTCATGTTTGTTACATATAAACTTTTTGGGAGTTTTGGTGATTTTTTGGTTGTCTTTCTGTCCTGACTTGCACTTGGGTAATTTAAGGAGTGTGGCTTTACTGGGCACTACAAATACCACAGCAGGCAATCAAGGAATTGTCCACGAGCTGGAAGCAATCCATGATGGAATTGTCCCTACTGCAGACTTACCTCCAGAACAAAACCTGCCTCCACCATCAGGAACTGCTGTTCCTTGCAATTCTGCTCTCTCAGAGTTTTGGTCTGGGTGGGAATCTGGGAATAACTACACTGTAGGAAAGGAAGCAAAAATAGCCAATGTTTCCTCTCTGTGCAGTGCTGTGAATCATTTCACAGCCTAGATGATGTGTATATACATGTATATGTATATATATTTATTTATACACACACACATATATATCTCTTCCATTTTCCATTTTTCCTGATTCGTCAGCCACACGTATGGAAGCTCTTTCCAGAAAAGGACTGAAATACACCACACACGAGGTAAAAGTCTCAGAGCATCAGAGCACACACACAGCTCCTGTGCTGCTCAGAGTGAGCAAGACTGTGTAGCACTTTCTCTACAAACTCCTGCTATGTTTGGTTTCTCTGCATCAGCAGCTTGTGATTATTTTTCCCTTGGTGTTGGTATTTACTTTGTATTCCCTGTGGGCACATCTGGACAAGATGTGGGTGCTGATAGGACAAGAACAATCCACTTCCAGGACCCTGGCAGATGGATTTTCTCATTCCTGTGCCTGAGCAGCTGTGACACGAAGCAAAAAGGCACTTTCTGTGGTACAGCACCCGGGCTTGTTTCTATAATGGAATTGTACAGATCTTCTTGATTTCAGACTCAGCAGTTTGCTGATGCCGCAGAACAAACCAAGGATGGTATTTTATAGCCAGTTTAAGCATCTGGGTGTAAAACTTCACAGCTCTGCCCATATGGAGACACCCGTTTTCTCCCCAGGTGTGCCCCAAACCTCTCAGGGGATGCTCACTTGGGCTTGGCTCTGGCTTGAAGAATATGCTAAGAGCTCTCCATTAGTTGTGATTTAAGTCAGTCTGGACCATTTCTTCCTGTTACTTATGATGTTCTCACCATCTGTCTCTTCTTTTCTTCTTTCCCACCCCTCCCTGTCGCTGTCCTTCTCTCCCCCAGAGCTCTCCGTCAGCCTCCTTGCGGTGATAGTTATTGTGTGTGGCCTGGCCCTGGTGGCAGTGTTTGTCTTTCTCTTTTGGAAGCTGTGCTGGGTTCCCTGGAGGAACAAGGCCCTTTCCTCCCACCTGGCCGTGCTGCGCAGCGAGGCAGGCCACAAGGACAGCATGGCAGACAAGCTCAAGGACACGGGGGCCATCAGCTTCCTGGAGGCGGCCGTGAAGATCAGCCACACGTCCCCAGACATCCCCGCAGAGGTCCAGATGTCCATGAAGGATCACATCCTGCGGCGCACGCGGATCCAGAGACAAACCACAGAGCCTGCCTCTTCCACCAGGTGAGGGGTGGGATGGGATGGGATGGGATGGGATGGGATGGGATGGGATGGGATGGGATGGGATGCTCAGCCTGGAGGACCCTGAGGTTGGAGTACATCAGGGGCTGCTGCTCCTCCTGAGGGACAGCTCCAGTCTCTGCTCTCTGTGACAGGGACAGGGCCCAGGGAAGGGCTGGAGCTGGGTCAGGGCAGGGTTAGATTGGGTATCAGGGAAAGGTTCCTCTCCCAGAGGGTGCTGGCTCTGCCCAGGCTCCCCAGGGAATGGGCACGGCCCCAAGGCTGCCAGAGCTCCAGGAGCCTTTAGACAGCACTGCCAGGGATGTCCATGGTGGGATTATTGGGGTGTCTGTCCAGGGGTAAGAGCTGAACTTGATGATCCTCGTGGGTCCCCTCCAGCTCAGGATATTCCATGATTCTGCTGGGTGGGGATAGGGTGCTCAGCAGGAATGGGTGCTCAGCAGGGACACTGCTCTGTGAGCAGCTGCAGAGGTGGGAGGGTTGTTGGATGGAGCCAGAGGTTCAGATACCATCAGGGAGACTAAAGAGAGCACCTACACACCAGATTACTGTGCAAAGCTTGGCCATTAACCAATGGATGTGTTAAGACTGGCTCACCGTGGCTCTTTTGAAAAATCAGGGATTTGAGCCCTGTTACTGCGACTTGACCTCATTGTGTCAACTCACCCGCACGCTTTGGCCACTTCAATTTTGTTCCAACATGAGAGGCAGGCTGAAGTATCAATGATGTACCCTGTCAGACAGAATTAGACCTTTTGGCTCTGTCTCCCTGTTGTGGCTCCTGGCAGAAACAATTAGATCAGCACAATTGATGGATCACTTGCTGCAGAAGGCCAGAACCAGCTGCGCTCAGTGCTCGTGCTCAGATGGGGACAGAGACATCAACATCGTCCTCAGGAAGACAGGGAAAGGTTGTGTGAACCCTGGGACACCCTCTCAGCATGGATACAGAGGAGGGATTTTGGTTAGATGTTAGAAAGGGGCATTTTTACTCAGAGTTTGCCCAGGTTTGCCCAGACAAGCTGTGGCTGGCCCATCCCTGGAAGTGTCCAAGGCCAGGTTGGAGCACCTTGGGATAGTGGAAGGTGTCCCTGCCCATGGCAGGGGGTGGAATGAGGTGAACTTTGAGGTTCCTCTCCAACACAAACCATTCTGTGAAATGCAGCATCTCTCCTTGACACAGAAGGCGGTGAAACGGGGACAGGCAAGAGGGATCACAGGGTTCTGGCTGTGCCCCAGCACTTCTGTTTGCCTCGCTGGCCGTGCCTGGGATGTGCACAGGAGTGTGACAGGGAAATCAGGCTCTGCTCAGAAAATTGGCTGCCCTTTTGCAGGATTAGTGAGGCACCAATGGCAGCCCCTTGTTTGAAGGAGCTGAGTTAGATCAGCACGGTGCCACCTGCATTTGTGAGCCACACTCTTTTATTTATCCACACTGCTTTTTGGGCAGCTGATTACCTCTCTGCATGCACAGGCTCCTTCTGCTTTTATTACACCTTTCCAACAGAGGAGGAAAAAACCCTCAGCCGGTCTGAATTAGGACAAACAAAGTGAGACTTGGCTGTACGTGGGCAGGTTTCAAACTCACTTTCTCCTTGGCAGGTTCCTCTGATTCACAGCCCAGCCTAACCCTGTCCAAAATACCTCTGAGGAACCTGCCAAGGTCTCCAAGCACCACGTATCACTGAAAGCTACTGCTCTGGCTGTAGAGTTCTTAGTTTGGTTAAATAACTCTGTAAACTGCTCTTGTAAACACCAGATAATCTGAAATAATGCCCTCAGTCCACAGAAAGCTTTCATGCTTTGTTCAGATAAAGTTTTGCTTACACACATCTTGTGCTGGAGGAGAGCTCAAGGCAAGAGATGCTTCCCGACGAGGCTCAATTCCCTCCCTGTCAACAATTATCTATCAGTTTCTGATGAGTCTGTTGGAAAAGTCTGGAAGCAGCAATACCCAGCAAAGCCAGGCTGGACAGGGCTTGAAGCAAGCTGATCTAGGGGAAGGTGTCCCTGCCCGTGCAGGGGATACAAGGAGATGAGCTTTCAAACCCTCTGAACCCAAACCATTCTGCGGTTCCATGAATAAAGCCTCACCTTCTGAAGTGGTCATGGTCCTCTCGCCAAAAATAAAAAGCTAAAGAAGGGTGGGGGTGTTTTTTGCCTGAAAGAGCTTAGTGCCAGTATCTTGGAAGTGCAAGGGCTGAGGCTGGGGGAATTGTCCACGTGGTGCTGTCTGTGATTTGGGTCAGGGGTTATTGGGGCCCATCTCTTCAGCTGTGGGCTGTGTTTTGAGGGACAGGTGAGAAAACACAGCTTGTGGCAAATACTCTGGAGTTTAAGAAATTCACTGGGTTGGCTCCTTGAAGGTTTTTGGAGGTGTTCCCCTCTGCTCAACTGCACAGCACACACGGTGTCGGTGCAGAGGTCGGGAGCCCCTACAGAATTCATCGTGCGCTCTCGCTCTCCGAGTCAGGGGCAGGAAAGGAGAGCCACGTGCTTGGGAACCCACAGAGCTGTTGGTGTCTTCCTCCTGCAGGCACATCTCCTTCAAGAGGCACCTGCCCCGGCAGATGCACGTGTCCAGCATGGACTACGGCCTGGAGCCGCCGGCCGTGGCCGAGCAGCCCACCAGCATCGGCCGCATCAAGCCCGAGCTCTACAAACAAAAGACCGTGGACACCGAGGACCCCAAGAAAGAGGCAGAGAAAACCTGTGGCAAAATCAACTTCACCCTCAAGTACGACTACGAGAACGAGACGCTGACCGTCCGAATCCTCAGGGCTTTTGACCTGCCAGCCAAAGACTTCTGCGGCAGCTCGGATCCCTACGTGAAGATCTACCTCCTGCCCGACCGCAAGCGCAAGTTCCAGACACGAGTGCACAGGAAGACTCTGAACCCCACCTTCGACGAGTCCTTCCACTTCCCCGTGCCCCACGAGGAGCTGGCCAGCAGGAAGCTCCACCTGAGTGTCTTTGACTTTGACAGGTTCTCCAGGCACGACATGATAGGAGAAGTCATCTTGGAGAACCTGTTGGAGGACTCGGACCTGTCCCGGGAGACTTCCATCTGGAGGGACATCCAGTACGCCACCACGGTGAGTGTCTGCAGGGCAGGGTGGGGGTTCTGCACGGGGGAAATCCTTCGTGGCTCCCAGCTGATGGGTTCCTTGCCTCCTGTCAGCCCCAGGGGCCCACAGCCACCGCACAGTCCTGTGCCACGTGCACATGTGGTGCCTTGGAGTGGCTCCCTAGAACAGAGGCCAGAGTTAAGAGAATGAAGTGGGGATTTGTTAAAGGCCTTCAATAGCTACACCTTGGGCAGTCAAAAGCCTCCCAGAGGCTACACCCAAGTTGGGTGATGGTCACGAGTTTCTCAGACAGATATAACTTTGGTCTATTTGCATATCAGAGGTTAATTCTCCAATTACAGCTTCAGGTAATGGAGTCACATTCCCCCAGTTTGCTTCTGCCCCCCGATTCACTTTTGTTTATACTTTTCAGGGTCTGGGGCAGAGGGTGTCCTTGGTTCTCAGGCCTCAAGGATTGTTTTGTCTGCCCAAAATGTGGAGAGCTTCCTAACACTCTATATGGGGTTCAGAGTTACGCACTAATGCAGGACAGGACCTGAAAAATAGAAAAGCTAAAATCTTAAGGAATCACATGATCACAGTAAGGAAGAGCTCTGCGGGGCCAGTACCAGCCCCTTGTATGTGCTGCTGGCAACTCTTCCAGAGCTGGATTTGGGTCTTTTAGTAGTTCTGTTGAGTTCCCTCTGGAAGAGAAGCCAAGCCTCAGAGAGGAAAAGTCTCAGCCCCTTCCATATCACAACGAGCTGGCAGGAGAAGCCAAGTGCTCACATTGATCACTGAGTGCAGAGCAGTGACATTAACCTCTCCATAATAGCTGTCTGCTCCTCCACTGCCCTCCCAGGAGGATCTGCCTGGTCCTCAGGGCGAATGAACGATTGACCTGCTCTGCAGCTGGACACCAAATCAGCCGTTGTCATTGTCATTTCACATTGTTATTTCTGGGACTGAAAGATGAGACATCCCCACCCCTGTGGCTGGAAGCGTGAGCCCTGTCACATCTTTCCTGGTGACTGGCAGAACGCCACAACGTGCAAAAATCTGTCCTGCAGCTTCCCTGATAGCTCAAATCATACCTTTGCACCCCTGCTGTCTGTGCCGAGGAGGGAACTGTCCAACAGAAATATTTATTGTGGCCAGCAGTGCCAGAAGACGTTGGCTTTGTGACTCCGGTGCTTTCTTCTCAGCACCGTGCTCCCCACCAGCTGTACCCCTTGCTGACTTCCACCAGTGCTCCTCCTCGTGCTGCAGGGTGTTCAGAACTTTCTGGCAGCTCTGTGAAGTCCAACAGGTGTGCCCAGCCCCGTGTCCTGTGCTGCTGTGCCCGACGGGGACACGGTGCCAGGGCACTCAGGGGACACGGGGCGCACGCAGCATGGAAGGTGGCTCAGGGGCTGCAGCTGTCCTGGGAGGGCACGGAGGGCTTTGGGCAGCCTGAGGACACAGGGGTGGAGGTGGTGCCTGCCAGGCACTCTGGGGCAGTGCTGGGAGCCTGCTGGGAGCTGCTGCTGGGCTGCCTTTTGAGCATCTTGCCTGGGAGGGCCGTGGGAAGGAGGCGCAGGATCAGCCATGAGGAAAGCAACAGTTTGAGTTAGCAGGGTGCTCACAGCTCTTGGCTTCCAACCTGCAAACAGCCACGGCTCTTGTGATTGATGGATGGTAATGAAAGCAGAAATGCTGGCAGAGGGGCAGGCAGGCAGCAGGCACATCCTTCACCCAGAGAGGGGCTGCTGGAGGGGGAGCAAAGTGCACCTGATGCGCTGATGCCTCCTGGAGGAACCTGCCTGTTGGTTGTGCAAGCAATAGTGGGAGTTTTCCTGGCTAAATAATCTCATTTCATGAGGGAAAAAACCCACAAAAGCAGGTGGAGGTGCACTTTTGAGGGAAAAGCCTCCAGAGAAGGTGTGAGGGGGGCAGAGCCAACCCCATGGCCAAGGTGTTTTGTTCAGCCCAGCAGAGCTGCCACAGACACATCCAGCACCACGTTTGGCTCCATCCCCTCATCCTTTCTGTGCCATTCTTAAGAAGTGTGCTGCTCCTGGAACACCTCAGCCAGCTGTAGCACACCCAAGGACATTTCTGCTTAATCAAAATTGAGAAGGGTAAATACAGTTTGCATAAAACTCCAAGAAAGTTCTGGGTGCCTAATAATGCATGAGATCAATGGTGTGGGTAAGAGGGAAGGAACACACTTAAGCACTGATCTGGTCAAATAGCCAGCACTCAGCTACTTAATTAATGACTGTACAGCTTGTGAATCAGGGAAACATCTTTGGTTTCAAGTCTATTGATTCGGAGCTTCCATTATTTCCTAGTAGGTACTGATATGAATTTTGGAAATGTCCCAATGTCTATAATCTGCAAGAAAATAATGTACCCACAGGGCACACTTTGCTCTCTTGTATTTATGGTTGCAAAGAAAAATCTCTTGACCTGATACAACGAGGTCAAAGAACAATTTATGTTCATTTTATACCCTGAGCAGGTCCTCTCAGTGCAAGGAGAGGAACAGAAGATGAGAGAGTGTCCAGAGGGTGCTCTCACCCTCTCACACACAGCTGCTCTCTTCTGACATCTTGTCCAAGGACTCCTGCCCTCATCCCTCCCACACCAACTAAGAACAAAAAATGCATGAAAGAACAGACCCAATCAAAATTTTATGTAATATTCATTAGTATTCTGCACATCTAAGTGGAATAGAGATTTAATCTTTGCCTTACCTGAGAATGAGCAGGAAATAATTTGGCAAAAACCTCATCCATCAACAAGATCTATTCCCCTAACACTTAGCAAAGCTTTAAGTGCATTTACTTGTCTTTCTAGTTCCATCACTCTACTCCTAACAGCTACAATTTCTCTTCAGCAGATCATTATATTACATTGAAAGGAACCAAACGCACTGTTTCCGAAAATAAACGGGTTGTTTCCTCTACAGATGTGTGATCTGTATGTAGAAAATAAGATTTTTTAAAATCCATTTTTAGAAGGTGTTTGGAAATCTTTCTGCTGACTTGGGATGACGATTCTTTCTAGTTTAAACCAGACATTTGGTTTGTTTATTTTTTTCCCTGAATTCCCATGGGCAGGGCAATGATGGAAAGGGCTTTTAGGAGGTGTAGTCGATGAAGCTGCAGGTACAAGAAGTGCTAAGAGCCATGGATAAAAGTTATTTGATGGGGCACTAAAAGAGCAAATTGTGTTGGCCTCTGTGTAATCCAAAAGTACCAAACATTTCTGAGTGCCATCTGCTGGTTAATCCCCCGTTTATACTCACACACACAGCCCCACGCTGTGCCAGCTCCTTGAGGGCATCTCAGAGGGCTTGCTGGGCCAAATGCAGACAAATCACAAACTAAAAGCTCCACGGGCCCTTCTTGGCTGCCTTCTGGTTTAAAGCTTTGCCCCCCCAGTCAGTAACTGCCCAAAAACTCATGCCCAGCTTCAGAGAAAACCACTGTGCTTCTCAAAGACGTTTTCACTTGATGCAGAGATGTTGGGCACTGTCAGTCCAAACCTTTATTACTGAATTCTTCCCTGCCATGGCAGGGGGTTGAATCTAGACTGTATTAAGGATCTCTTCCAACCCAAACCAGCCTGTGATGTTGTGAACTGATGGCGCTGGCTGTCATGGAAAGTTTCTGAGGGGAGTTTTGCAGTGCACAGCTGGAGAACATGACACTGCTGCATGTCAGGAGCTCATCTTTCTGTCACCTCGCTGTGTTTGTCACATTCCTGGAGGAACCAGGCACTGGAGACATGTACTGTACACTCAAACAAGGCTTGATACTAATTTGATTTCCTCACTGCATTGATTTGGTGTGAGATTTCCCATCTCCTCTGTGTGAGCAGTGGAGCAGGAGTGCATCAGCCGTGCAGTAGGTGTGCATAGCTGGGAGGTTGCAATAAGAAGCACAGACTCCACTGAGGCAGAGGAAGATTGTCCTTACCTGAGATGTGAAGGTGGAACCTATTTTTCCCGTCCTCTGTGTTCATTTTTAGCCAAATTGTGTTGAGGTGCACTGGAATCACCACCACAAAGTAAAGTGCCCTTAGCTCCAAATGGCAGAACAGAGGAAATGCTGGGCTGGGGGAGGAGGCACCTGGCTGGTTCTGCACCTTTCCAATAAAATGTGTTCTCTGTTTTATTGAAGGAAAGCGTGGACCTGGGCGAGATCATGTTTTCCCTTTGTTATTTGCCAACTGCAGGTCGCCTCACCTTAACGGTCATTAAATGCAGGAATCTCAAAGCTATGGACATCACAGGTTACTCAGGTGGGTGTTCAGTGGCTTAGGAGGACCCCCTTGCCTCCACATTTCCTCCTCTTCCCTCACTGTATCCTCAGTAGATGGTGGGTGAACCATCACAGAAATACCTGAAAAAGCTTTATCTGTGTTTTAAGTGCAAACAAAATTTTTAAAGTAGAATTACCTGTCGTTTGTTTCCCATCCCACGGGAGGGTTTGCAAGGTCAGAGCTCCCATCCATCTCTTGGATTGGACACTTAGATCTCTTGGAACCCTTTAAAGCCAGAATCAACTCTCTCACCGCAAGATCAGGAAAGGGTCATGGGCCACCTGGATAAATCCCGCTGGAACGTGCATTCCCCTGTACAGTGGCCAGGTGTCAAACCTGAGGATCACAGCCACCTGAAGACTGTCTGCTTTTGCAGTTTCAAAGAGCTGACTTGCAAATTCAGCGTGCACAAATTCTGGTTTTCATCATAAAACCTGGTTTCTTTTCCAGACACCAACTTCAGAGTATTTGAATTTCAATGTACAAAAAGCAGTAACAACAGAGACTTTTGCAGAAAATGTTTCTGCTCAGCTGGAGCTTAATGCCATATGAAATGTCTGAGAATTGAGATTTCAGGTGAAGCCAGTTCAGCCTTTCTGCAATAGTAATAATAATGCAGTGCTGGTTCTCTGGTGCCTGAACCTCAGGTCACCACCAGCACCAGTAGGAGAAATGGAGGATTTTATTGGTCTGAAAACAAACCTCTTCCTAAAAGTCCATTTGAAGGGTGCCTCTGGCTCATGGGAGCTCTCAGCCCATCCTCTGATAAAGCTGTTTCTGTATTGCAAAGGTAACAAAACACACCTCCACCAACAAAAGGTCTTCTCCCATCTCTTCCTCCCTAGATCCGTATGTCAAAGTGTCTTTGCTCTGTGACGGGCGAAGACTGAAAAAGAAGAAAACCACCATAAAGAAAAACACACTTAATCCCACCTACAACGAAGCAATAATCTTTGACATTCCCCCCGAGAACATGGATCAAGTCAGCCTCCTTATCTCTGTCATGGATTATGATCGGTAGGTGGGAGGCTCTGCAGAGCTGGAGGGGAGAGCATCCCGTTGGGTGCAGATTTTCCTGCTCAAAAGCAATTTTCCACAGTGTTTTCCATAGCCTCGGTGGCAGAGCTCAATGGTATCCACCTGTCTCTGGTGATTTATTGCTATGGTGACACTGATATTTATGGTTATGGAAAAATAACGAGTTTGGCAAAGCTGGTCCTTGCGTTATGGCATTTCCTTGAGCAAGTGCCAAGTTCCCCTTGGTTATTTACTTGTCCTGCAACCCATTTTAGAAAGCCAATAATGTCAGTCCGAGCAGCCCTGGGTGTATGAATGATGCATTACTGAACCTGGGGTTATTCTTGCTGCAGAGCACTGCTCACACCTCCGTGTCTGGACTGACCTGCAGAAATCATTTCAAAAGTGCTGCAATTACCTGTGGTGATGGCAGTGCTGGGCAGGCACGGCAACCCAGGCTCACCAGCAGGGGGGTACAGGTGTGGGCAGCCTGAGGGAGGGATGGATGGAGGGATGGATGGATGGATGGATGGATGGATGGATGGATGGATGGATGGAGGGATGGATGGATGGATGGATGGACGGATGGGGGATGGATGGATGGATGGATGGACGGATGGACGGATGGATGGACGGATGGATGGATGGATGGATAGTGGGATGGATGGATGGATGGATGGATGGATGGATGGAGGGATGGGTGGATGGATGATGGATGGAGGGATGGGTGGATGGATGGACGGACGGACGGACGGACGGACGGATGGATGGATGGACGGACGGACGGACGGACGGACGGATGGATGGATGGATGGATGGATGGTGATGGTGCTGTTTCTCTGCCGTTCCTCAGGGTGGGCCACAACGAGATCATCGGCGTTTGCCGCGTGGGGGTCAACGCCGAGGGGCTGGGCAGAGACCACTGGAACGAGATGCTGGCCTACCCCCGCAAGCCCATCGCCCACTGGCACCCGCTGGTGGAGGTGAAGAAGTCCTTCAAAGAGGTGTGTGGGGTTGTCCTTCCCTTCCAGGGCCTGTGCTGTGTGGGACTGGGCTGGCTCCAGGCTTTCGGAGAGCTCCTGCTCCTGCCTGGGATTTTCTGAGCAGAGCTGAGGGAATTTTCTCACCAGAAATGAACTCTAGAAAACATGCACTTCTGTGTTGCCTCGAAATAGCTCCTCGAGCTCGTGAGCAAGACTGAGAACTGTATTTACAGATGTGACTGTTACATTTTGGGTTTTTTCTTTTTTTTTTTTTTCTTTTTCCTTTTTAAATTAGAGATTGAGAGCAGTAAGGAAAGAGAATGCTGCTCTGATTGCAGAACAAATTGTCCAGGGATATTGCCTATTTCAAGTTTCAATTTTTAATCCTAAAAGATTTTTCTGTTGACTCATCTCCGAGCCTTTGAGGGAGAATAAATAGAACAAATGTAATTGCTCTAAGCATCTCCAGAGAAAGAGACTGACTTGATGCAGCCCCAGATGATAAAATAGGGCTGAAATGCCTGGGTACCATTTCGACCATCTCTTGCATTTTCTTCCCCCTTGCACTCCAATTTCTCACGCTTCTATAGAGCTCTTTGGCTTTGCCTGATTTAGGTCGTAATATCTGGAGGAGAGGGATGTGGAAAAGGGCACACACGCCTTTGACACTTCAAGTATGAGCAAAAAGCACCAGCATTTGAGGCCAGTGATACGATAATAAAGGCAATAAAACCTCCCACTGCATCTGGGGCTGAGGAGGTATTTTCCCTCAAAGCCACAGAATAAGTACTTAACAAAAAGCATCTTATTTTCCCCTTCAAGTTCAATGCTGAGCTGCGCTGAAAGGCAGACACTGGGCTTGCTGTGACTCCACAGTAGTGTGAATTAGTGTTTAGACCCTGCCTTTCTTTGAAATCTGCTCTTTCCTCCAACAAAAGGGGTGGGCAGGCCCAGGCACAGGTTGTCCAGAGAAGCTGTGGCTGCTCCATCCCTGGAAGTGTCCAAGGCCAGGCTGGAAGGGGCTTGGAATAACCTGGGATAGTGGGAGGTGTCCCTGCCATTGCAGAGGGTCGGAACTGGATGAACTTTAAGTTCCTTCCCAACTCAAACCATTGCTTGATTAAGAAGTCAGTTTGTGCTCAGTGCCCTCTGTCCCAGCCCAGGTGGATTACACACCACGGAAAAGCTGGCAGTGGATATTTTAGCTTAAGACAGGGTGGAGGTGGATATATCAGACAATGGACACCTGAAAATTCACCCTCCCTCGTTTGAGGTGATCTGTGAGCTCACCTTGCACCACTGTGAATCAGCACAGGGATCAGCTGGGCAGGACTGGGGTGAGTCAGAGCAGAATTAAACCCTTGTGCCCTTTGTGTGCAGTGCTAGCTCTGCCTTTGAGTGCTGAGCAGCACCAGGATTTCATTCCCCTTCCCCTGGCCCTGGGCAGGAGCTCCCTGTGTCACCTCCCAGTGCCACGGGCAGCTGGGCACCAGCAGCCACAAGGCTTCAGCAGAAATGGAAGTGATCTCTCATTTGATCTCCTGGCATCTGTAGCACCCTCACAGTGTGACTCCAGCTGCCATGGCTGACCCAGGGGCAGGAGTTCCTTCTCCAGGCTGCAATTTTTATGGCTTTACTGCACTAGTTTTCAGATGCAGGTGGGGTTTTGAAAGAAAAACTCCTGTAAAGTTTTTGAAAATCACTAAGAAAAAAGTAAAAAAAGGCATTATTGTTATGATGAAACACAGAGAAACCAAGGAAGACATGGAAGATGACTCACCTTTTAAAATACACTCTGAAAACCATGGCTGAGCCCCCAAGACTCTGGAAAAAAACTGAGTGAATCATTTCACCCCCCAGTGCACAGGTCAGGAGCTCTGCTTAAAAGGAAAGAAAAAACCCTCTGATCATCTGTTCTGGTATTTCTGCCACAAACTGGTGCACAGAGCCAGCAAGCAAATGGTCCCTGTGTTTATTTGCCCTTTTAGGTTTTAGCACTGCTGTCTGCAAATCCCCAGTGCAGCCTAAAAGAAAAACTGAACAGAAAAGGCACAGGCTCCTGGAGAGCAATTAACGGGAAATGGTATTTGTTGGTTACAAGATATTGCATCATCTTCCCCATGTTGTGTTTGGGTATCTTTGAAAAGAAATTTGGGGGTTTGGTCCTGTAATCCCAGCCCTGGGTCTCTCTGCAGCTGCTCCATCCTTCCAGGCTCTGTGGGCTGCTGGCCATCTGTCCGTCTGTCCTGAGGATGCAGGGGGAGATCTGCTGGCCCTTCAAGCCTTCCTCACCCTTTGTGGGGGTGAGCTCGGGTTGTGCTGGCATCCTGAGCCATCATTTTCATCTTCCTCTTTATCTCCTTCCTCTTCTTCTTCCTCTTCTTCATCTTCCAAGCGCGTTTGTGCTGGGCAGCAGCGAATGGAGCGTTTGCTTCCCAGCTGATCCTCGTGATGGTCCCTGTGTGCTCTGGCCATCACCAACAGCCTCTGCTCCAGCCGAGTCTTCCCTGATTGAGTGCTTGACCTCAGAGCAAGGCGAGGGAGCCGGGGTTGAATTGTCCCTTTGATGTCTAAACGGAGGGACAGGTGACAGGAGCGGCGTGCACGGGGACACGGAGCTGCTCCAGGCACGGCCACCTCCCCACGCTGTGGTGGGGGTCCCACCCCCCTCCCCACCACTCAGCGGGGACAGAAGTGTGGAAATGTGGAACTGCGTTGCTAACCAACACCCGGCCTGGTGCACCTTGGAAAAGCTTTGGCCAGGAGAAAGAGATCCCACCATATTTTGACTCCAGCTCGCAGTCACAATTTCTGGTGAATTCACCAGGAAAATGGCACCAGAGCTGTGCTGCTTCAGCAGGATGGCCCAGCCCTGAGCCCCTTACCCTGCCACAGCAGGGATGGATGGATGGATGGAGGGATGGATGGATGGATGGACGGATGGATGGATGGATGGATGGATGGATGGATGGATGGATGGAGGGATGGATGGAGGGATGGAGGGATGGATGGACGGACGGATGGATGGACGGACGGACGGACGGATGGATGGATGGATGGATGGATGGATGGATGGATGGATGGATGGATGGATGGATGGATGGATGGATGGATGGATGGATGGATGGATGGATGGATGGAGGGATGGATGGAGGGATGGATGGAGGGATGGATGGAGGGATGGAGGGATGGAGGGATGGAGGGATGGAGGGATGGATGGATGGATGGATGGATGGATGGATGGATGGATGGATGGATGGATGGATGACTGTGTCTGTGGTCTAGGACCAGCGGCCTCCTCCTGTGTTGGGCCATGATTCTTTGTCCACCATGAGGACCTGGGCAGCTCCAGCCTGTCCCAGCAGCCACAGTGCTGGGCCCACATGGCCCAACCCTTCTTCTCTGTGCCAACAGCAGCTTGGGCCCTTCCTCCACGAGCTGGTGCCGCTCCCTCTTCGCTTTCACTGCTGGAAAAGGCTGCAGTGAAAAGGGAAACGCTTCGGATGCACATCATGTCTTTGGTTGCTCCATATTTATCAACAGTGAATAACAAACCATAATGACTGCACTTCTCTAATGACCATCATCATTAAAGAGGGAACATGGAGAACATGTGCAAATGAATCATTAATTACAGGCTTTTAAGCGCTATCCTCCTCACACAGATGTTCAGAAGGCGAGTTTCTGAGCAGAAAGGGAGAATCCCTCTTTGTGGGGTTATTCTGACAATCAATTCTTCCCCTCAGCACAAGTTGTTCCCAGTGTTCAGCCCCGAGGCCCCGCTGGCAGCTGCTCCCTCCCCGGGTGCTTCAGCCACCCCACCCATGTTCCTCCTGCATTCCTCCACCCATCAGCCAGGTTCAGGGATGTGTGCACAAAGGGAAATAGAAAATTACAGCTCGTTCTTCCAGGCTTTGAGGGGAACTCCTGAAAATGGGGATTTTCCCTGTTATCTGTGGAAGACAAACCCTGGCATCGCAGAGCCGCATCATCAGCGCGATGCAAAACGAGTCTTTGATGTTGCCAAGTGCCTCTGTCGTTCAGCAGGGGAGCATTTGTTTGTTTAAAACATTGCTCCAGATAGAAACTGATAACTCTGCTGAGAGCCAAGTCATGCCCATAATGAAGAATAATCATTTGTCTTTAAAGATAAGTCCTTCCAGTCTTGTGGGCCTGTTTGATTTTGATTGAACTGGTCCCGGTTTCTGACTCTTGGCTACACAATGCTTGGCCCACCTCTTCTAATTGAATGAAGGAAAAGTACCTCCAGGTTCCTCTCTGCTCGTTTGGACCTATCCTTGGAAGAGTTTTCATCACATTTTTGGAGTAAAAACGTTGTCATTGTCATGCAGACAGCACGAGGCAAAGAGCACGAGGAAAACTCTGCCAAAAGCCCATTTCTGTTGTAATTTCTGCAATCTGTTCATTGGCAATTCTCATGGGGAGGTTGTACCCGTATTATCAATTCCTCAGGGATTTCAGCCAATTTTTTTGACATGAGAAACACAGAAGAACGTGTTTCCTTACCTTAAGGCAGCTGTGTGGCAGGACGAGCTCCTCATCTTCTTCATTCATTAATCTCAGCCCTGATGACATACTGGCTGTTCAGTGCAAACCTGTGCAGTGAGTTACTTTACACTGACTGGTCTCTTTGGGGAAAGAAATTGGTCAAATTGGCCAAATTTTTGACTACTCCAAGCCCATGGAGCATCTGCAAGTGCCTGCTTGTGCTGCTCAGCCTCCCTGTGAGCACCAGGCTGCTGTTCTCTCGTTTTCGTTCGAGATGGCTTTGCCAAGGCAAGGGTGAGCTCTGGTTCCCCAAGTGAGCTTTCACCCAGAGAAATGAAATTCATACATGCTTAAACATGAATATCAACCAGCAAGGAGTTTCTGCTGGTGTGGGAGGGGAGGGAGTTGATCCAGGCAGCGGAAATTCTGCCTCCCGTTGTCTCCGGGAGATGTCCATCATTTGTCACTGGAATTTAATAGAACAAGATGGTGAGATGGGCAAGTGCTCAAAAGCTTCAGCAATAATGGGTTTGAATTATGATAATAGCCCCCAAGGCAGATGACAAATAATTTATGATCCCCTAAGTATGGCCAAAAAAAATGTTTGCTCCATCCACCGAGCTTCTGATCTGATTTTCCCTTTGAGAAATGTCTCCGGTGCTGTGGACAGAGCTGCTGTGGAGTAAAATTACCAGGCTGGAAAGACTCAAGTACTTCTGAGCTTAGACAGTATTTTTAAACTGAAAAGACAACGGCAATAAAGCAGGGAAGAGCTGATAGCACTTCGTCTTCACAGCACACACAGACACTCTTTATTTTCCTTTTTTTTTGGTGAGGAACCCTCACAATGGGGAATTGATTTACAAAACAACAAAGTAAATTGTTGAGCAGTTCCTCCTGAGTGGTTAAACACGGGCCTGGCATAAATTGGAACTTGCAGAGCAGATGAGAACACAGCAGGGCAGGAGCTGGGCAGGGATGGGCAGGGATGGGATGGGCAGGGATGGGCAGGGATGGGA
>WAAE01004687.1:318598-363069 GCA_013400495.1 Nicator chloris
GGATGGGATGGGATGGGATGGGATGGGATGGGATGGGAAGGGAATACTGAGGAAGAGGAGATGGACAACACGGTGTAAGACTGGGAATAACCCCAGATAACATCTCCAGTTTGCTGAACTGGATTTCTCTTCTGTCCCCAGTGGCACGGCCGGGCAGCGAGCTTCGACAGCCAGGGCTCCTGTCCCTCCCCCAAGCCACCCCCCACACCGTGACCCGGAGCAGGCACAGCAGAATGGGACTAAACCAAGTAATTTTGGCACTTGGCCTTCAGTCTCAGTGGTTGCTGAGGGGCGGTGGCAGCAGAGGGACTTTCTGGTCTAGTTGTTCCTGCGTAAGTAAAGGTAGAAACCCGTTTTGTGGTCAAATCTGTTTTTGTCTAATATGTCTCCCAAGGTGATGTTATTTTTGTGGCTTTTGCTGTACGGGTCTGTTTCCAGAGGGAGAAGGTGGACTGAGACGTGTGCTGGGAGTTTGGTCTGTAAAATAACGTGTAAAATAGATTTTAGTGTGTGCAAAGGCTGGAACGGGGCCAGGAGGTGTCTGCAGAGAGCAGAGGTGGCCAGGACAGGGGACAGTGGCCACTGGAAAGCTGTGGCAGAAGATGGGAGCCACCAGCAGCTCCATCCTCGTGGCCAGCCCCAGCCCTGCAGAGTGTCCCCGGGTTTCCTGTTCATGTAGAGGTGTCCATGAGCTCTTAGAAGTTTGTGCAGTGTGTACCCCAAGATTCCTTTTCTTATATATTAAAAAAAATGCTGTTGATTCCTCAGGAGGGGAACCCTGGGTTTTTTCCCCTGTATCTGATGTCTCCCCAGAGCTATTTGCATGAACAGTTTTTCAGCCCCCTTTGTAGCTGCTGCTCATCCCCCAGGACATCCCTGCGTTATCTGGAGTGGAGGGAACAGCGTTGCCACAGGTGGGACTCAGAAAAAACGGGGGAAGATGTTGCAGAAATGGGTGACAGCCCTGCATGACCACTGGAGCTCGATTTCCTATCTCATCCAAGTAATAAAGGGTGACCCAAGGGGGAAAGGGAAATACAGAAACATGACCAATGCTAAAACAAGCTTCCAATCTTTTTCTTAAGGCTGTCAGCATTTCCCTACAGTTTCTCAGCCCAAGCCCTGAAGGAAGGTCAGTTTCTGGGAAAAATAAAAAACAAAGCTTTGCTGGTTCCTTGGCTGCAGAGGCCAAGAATGAAGTTAGAATATCCCAAGTACTGGCTTTACAGCTAAATCAGCTGATCTTTATCAGCCAGCTGTGGATTTTGGACATTTTCTCATCCTGGATTTTTCTCTGAGTTAAGAAGTGCATTAGTGCTGTTTATTCCACCCTAATTAAATTAGGCAAAAGCAAATATTTTGGTTTCGAGGTCGAATTTGCGAGCGAGGCAGGCTCAGGTTAGCAGGACTGTGTTCATCAGCCACAATCCTCAGGTCAACTTCAGTTCCCATTTTCCCAAATGTCACCGTGTCACCCCTGGCTGCACGCCAGGGCTGGCAGAGAGGGGTGTTTGCATTGCTCCTGGGTGAGATGAATCCTTTGTTCAGTGAAGGGTAAATACATCATTCCTCATCACACCCTGTGTCTTAATTCTCTTTATGTGCCACACGCTATAGGAGCAGAAACTCAATAAAATTCTTTGATTTGTAAGTGCTGCCCTGCCTGGTGAACTGTTCCCTCCTGTGGAAGCAGGGATTGTGTGTGGCGTGGGTTTGGATGGGTGCAGGGGTCACGGTGGGTGCCATAAAAGGTGCTGATGGCAGAGCCTGGCAGGTTTGGGGCTGGGCAAGGGCAGGCAGGGTCACTTGGAGCAGCCCTGGGCTCTGCAGGTCCTGCCTGGGCTGGGACAGTCACACCATCCCCGGGGCAGCAGCTGAGCACCAGCTGCAGCAGCAAAAAGGCTGAGCACAAGCACAGTGCAACAAAGAAGTGGTAAAAGTGCATCAGCTGCCCAGCACAGAGCGTTCTGAGGGAGCTGGGGTTGCTCAGCCTGGAGAAAAGGAGACTCAGAGGTGCCCTTATCACTCTCCACAACTTCCTGAAGGGTGGCTGTGGTCAGCTGGGGGGTGGTCTCTTTCTCCAGGCAACAACGGACAGAACAAGAGGACACAGCCTCAAGCTGTGTCAAGGGAGATATAGGCTGGATATTAGGAAAAAATTTTTCACAGTAAGAGTGATAAAGAACTGGAATGGTCTGCCCAGGGAGGTGGTGGAGTCCCCATCCCTGGATGTGTTTAAGAACAGACTGGATGTGGCACTTGGTGCCATGATCTAGTTGAGGTGTAAGAACATGGTTGGACTCGATGATCTTGAAGGTCTCTTCCAACCTAGAAATCCTGTGATTCCGTGATTCTGTGATTCTGTGATTAAAGTGCTGGGGAACAGGGGCAGGACAACCTCTCTGAGACCATCATCCTTTCTGGGAACGTCCCTGTCTAATGAAGGGGAAGAGTTTGTGACCATTAAAACTGATTGACTGGGTGGGTCAAACACTGGCCACCAGCCCCCGGGCCTTTGCCTGAGCTGGAGGAGCCCCAGGGGAGCAGGGCAGTGAGCTGCCAGTGCCTCTGGCAGGTTGGCAAAGCAAAGGACAAGACGTGCCCAGAAGAAGCCACAGCAGTCGCAGCTGATGGCACTTGACAATCATTAATTGCAGCAACCCACTCAAATCCTTTTCTTCTCTAATCCAGGCTTTTTGGGTTTTGGCATCCTCTGTATAATCTCCATCTTTTATCCATTCTCCTCGTTATCGAGGATTTAGTCAAAACATACGTGGGGTTTGACACAAAGCTGCTATTTTTAATCCTTGCTTCACACAGATAATCAATTTCCACTCAATACTGGCTGTCACTCCCATTGCTGGAAAACTGGATCTCACATTAGAGAATAACACCCACGCCTGGTTGGCTCAAACCCCCCCTCCCCAACATTTATATTTGAAATGTTGAGGTTTTGCCACGTCCCTCAGCCAGGGGAGAACCAGCCCATTGTGTGTTTGTCACAGCCACTCGGGGGGATTGGTCACACCCGTGGGGACGAGCTCCACACACCAGGGCAAACATTTCCCTTTCCTCCCGGGGGGGATTAGGGCCTGGGAAGGAGCTGAGCCCAGCACAAGAGCCGTGCCAAGATTTGTTGTTTTCTTGCTCCACACTTGCTGCTCTCGACCCTGCAATAGCAACTCACAGAGATATTTCAATTCTTTCCAAGCAAAATAAGGAGGGTGACCCCAGGGCCACGTCCCACAGGAGGCTTGGCCATGCTGGGGCTCCTTTGAAAGTCACTGCAGAGGGGAGGATGCTGCTGCAAGCAGCCACAAATGAAGAGCCTGTTTGACTGAGTACTGCAAGCCAAATAAACACACGGAGCATTCCCAGGGCTTCCTTTTGTTTTTTTCCTCCTTTCTCCTCAGTTTTAGTCTCACAGAGCCCAGTTTGACCAAGGACTGACTGGCTGCAGGGAGAGCAGGGGGCACTGAAGGGAGGGTGGCTGTGGCTGGGTTAATGTGGGACTCAGGGGAAGGGAAATCCCACGGGCCCAGCTCATTGCAAGGGATGAGAGGGCTGGGAACTGTCCCAGCCTGGCTCCTTCCCACCAACTTGGGAACAAAATAAGTTGTATCTGAGAAAAAAAAAAAAAAAAAGTGGAAAACATCCAGTGGGAAGTGAGTTCCAGACATGGAATTCCAGAGTGGTTTGGGTTGGAAGGGACATTAAAACCCATCTCATTCCACGCCCTGACATGGCAGGGACACCTTCCACTGCCCCAGGGTGTTCCCAGCTCCTTCCAACCTGGCCTTGGACACTTCCAGGGATCCAGGGGAACCACAGCTTCTCTGGGCACCCTGTGCCAGGGTCTGCCCACCCTCCCAGGGAGGAATTCCTTCCCAACATCCAGCCAGGGTGATATTCTCCAATACTGGCTTCCCACTGATCACATTATTGTGTGATGGGTTTTTTTCACACATCAGCAACACATTTGTTTGGCAAAGGGAAGAATCTTGTCACAACAATTTATATTTAGTCTCCAAATGTGGCCTTTAATTGCTAATTACAGAATGCTACTCACAGGTTTGGCAAATCACACACATCAAAAAAAAAAAGAAAAGAAAAAAGCCAGCGAGGAAGAAAACAACTGGAGGTTTATAAGGGTTTAAGAAATAAACAAACATGGTTTTAATTATCATAGGGGAAAAAATAGCAGCTAAGAAATCAATGTAACTTCAATATTGATGTTGAAGGGGGTGTGTCACATCTGCCACAGCAAGGCTGGAAATCACTTCTGTGGGACATTTTTGGGAATAAAAGTAGCAAACCCCACCTGGATGCCAGGAGCTGGAGACAGGAACTGATGGATGGGGGTTCTGGGGCTCTGGACTGCAGCCCCAGCTCTGTGCAGCTTCATGGGGTGAAGAAGCAGCAGAGAGGGCAGTGCAGGGACATTCCCGGGTCTCACAGCAATTGCTGCCACTCCAGAGGGTGACTCAGTGGGGACACCACGGGTCTGTGGGCACAGGGCAACTGCAGCTGCCCTGCCCCCTGCCCGGGCCCAGCTCTCTGGCAGGAGCAGCTTTGTGTGCTTTGATTTCAGCTTGGTTTTATTTCTTCACAAACCTTTTATTTACACATAATTCCACATCAGCCTGTAGAGAGCATTCAGCCAATGGGCTCAGTCCCAAGCACATCCCAGTCCTCCTTCAGGCTTTAGTTCAAGCAATGTCAGTCCAGATAATTTTATCTTTGCTTGCAAGATAATAAATTAGACAGAAAATTATATATAGCTCATTGGAGAAAATTACAGCCCTGATCCTCGAGATCCTGATCTCAGTCCTCTGCTTGTTCTTCACTTTTACTACTTCTGTTATTTGCTGTCCTAATTGTGTCTCTAATTTGGCAACCCCAGACTTCTCAATCTCATTTTGCCAGAGGTTTTCTCCCCCAGGGCCCTCCTTGTTCTTCCTGCCATTGATATTATCCATCAGCACAGTTGTGCCCTTATTTAAATGCCAGGTCAGGGATCTCATCTCTGCTTTGAATGCCTGGCAAGGATCTTCTCCCTGGGACTGCAAACCCTGGCTGTCATTCCCAGGGAGTCTCAGCTCCTGGATGAACAAACCCAGGGGGCACAGGGGCTGGGATGCTCCTCCCAGCACTGCATAGCCCAGGAGAGCTGGGCTGTCCCTGAACGGTGCAAGAGATGCCAGCTGGACTAGGACAAGGGGGAATGGC
Source organism: Nicator chloris (assembly GCA_013400495.1). Lineage (NCBI taxonomy): Eukaryota > Metazoa > Chordata > Aves > Passeriformes > Pycnonotidae > Nicator > Nicator chloris. The sequence goes on from WAAE01004687.1 coordinate 323,828, forward strand.
TTTAAGCTAAAGGAGGGTGGGTTTGGTTTAGATATCAGGAAGGAATTCTTGGCTGGGAGGGTGGGAGGCCCTGGCACAGGGTGCCCAGAGCAGCTGTGGCTGCCCCTGGATCCCTGGGAGTGTCCAAGGCCAGGCTGGACAGGGCTGGGAGCAGCCTGGGACAGTGGGAGGTGTCAGGGTGGAAACTGGATGAGCTTTAAGCTTCCAACCCAAACCATCCTGTGATTCCATGATTCATCTGGCAACAAGAGGTGGTGCAGTTTGCTCCTTTGCTGGGGTGGCCGTCGCTCCAAAATCTGCTTTGACAAGAAGCCAGAGCTGCAGGTGAGCCTGGGAGGAGTGGAATTTGTCTCCTCTTTGCAGATGCACAGGCTTGGATATTCTGGATTTCTGTCCAAGAGCCAGAGGCATCCCAGGAGCTCTGCCTGGCTCCCAAACCCTGCAGCCAGCCTTCGGCATCAATAGTTCTTAAATGTACAAGAAATGTATTTTTTTCCTGGATTTTTCCCAAGGATAATTCGTAATTATATTTTACATTTATATATATATATATATATATATATAAAAGACAGTGTGTTAGTCATGCAAACATAATTATATATTTTACGTTCCCGTGTCATTTTTAATTAAAAACATGGTATTTAAAGCACACACATTTCAAAAATCCAATATAGGCTTCTATTAAAAATGCAGTTCGTTAAAGCTAAGAAAGTACCTGGATGGGCCAGGACAAACGCAGAGCCGGCTCCGTTGCCGTGGGAACAGCCGGCATCAAAGCGGCGAGCAGCCGAAATAACAGGGAAATGTGATTAGGGGACAAAACCAGCCCGAGCCCCAGCGGCGTTTCCCTGGCTGCGCTGCCAGATGTGCCAGATGTGCCCGATCCCATCTCCCGGGGCTGGCGGAGCTGTCGGGAGTGGTCGAGCGGTGATCCCAACCCTGGACCCCACGGGCATCCCACGGGAATGCGATATGGGGCAGCCCGGAGGGAATTTGGGCAGCCTGAGGGGAATTTGGGCAGCCTGGGGGGAATTTGGGCAGCCCGGAGGGAATTTGGGCAGCCCCGGAGGGAATTTGGGCAGCCCGGAGGGAATTTGGGCAGCCTGGGGGGGAATTTGGGCAGCCTGGGGGGAATTTGGGCAGCCTCGGGGGGAATTTGGGCAGTTCTGGAGGGAATTTGGGCAGCCCGGAGGGAATCTGGGCGGCCTCGGAGGGAATTTGGGCAGCTCCAGAGGGAATTTGGGCAGCTCCGAGGGAATTTGGGCAGCCCCGGAGGGAATTTGGGCAGCTTGGGGGGGAATTTGGGCAGCCTGGGGGGAATTTGGGCAGCGGGCACCGGCCGGAGCCCGGGCAGGGAAACAGCCCAGAGCCAAGCGGAGGATGGGGAGCGCGACCCAGCCATCCAATTCACACATGCAAATACTTTTCTGGCTCGTTAATTGCTTCCAAAGTGGAAGATTTCTCCTAATCTCCCATTAGCAGCTGCACATCCCTCTCCATTTCAAATTGCCGTGCTTGAGGGTTTGTGGCTGTCGGCAGGGACGGAGTGGAGGAGCGGTAATTTTTTAATTAAATCGCTTTGCCGGCGTTCCTCTGGGGTGTCTGAGAGAAACGAGGCAGGATTTCGCTCGTGGCTCTGCCGATTTCCTGCGGACCACCCTGCCCACCCCGTGTCCCTGGCCCAGCTCCGCTCTGTGTTGGAACCCTGGAGGATGAAAATTCCAGGTTTTCTGAGCTGGGGGGGTGCTGACCCTCAGGCAAGCACCACGTTTGACTTGAGGCCTTAGAAAAGGCTCCGGAGACTGAGGCATAACACAGAGGTTTGGGGTGTGTAGTTTGAATGGTGTTGTGTAGTTTGAATGGTGGTGTGTGATCTCACAGGGTGAAAAACTTAGATTTGGGGTTTTAGCATATAGTGATACACGGGAGCCACGTGGAGACTTCTGGGCGTGGGTCAGTTGTCTTTTTGCACCTTCTTCCTTCTTCTTCAGGGATTTGGGTGGTTTTCTGTGATTAGATGAGAAGGGTCCGCAGTGCAGAGCAAGGGTGATGGGTCATTGGGTTAAACGAAAAAATAATGTAGCAATCACCTTGTTATTGGACAATTAGCACTGAAAAGACCTTGGTAAGGGTTAGAGAGGAGACATTTTCCTGGCTTGTTAGCTGGGATTTACACCTTGTGAGAACAGAAGTAGATGAGAAAGAACAAACAACCGATTGAGAACTCAGAGACCACGCTCCTCGTGTGTTCTTCATCCTGACCTCGGAGAGAGAACTCCCGCAGCTCTGCCCCAGCCCCGTGGGGACACTGGTGCCACAGGAGCATTCCCTGCCACAGGACCGGTCCTGGGCAGGGTGAAACCCCCCCGAGCACCTCTGCTCCAAAGGCAGCTGCGCCGGGAGCAGCTCCGGGCACGGCTCCCACCTCCCGGAGATGCTGTAATGTGGTTTTTCCTGGGACGCGATGGTTACAGAGAGCAGGAGCACCTTCCTGCCTGCTGCAGCACCGCGGCTGTGCCCAAAGACCCTCGAATTGCTCTGAGGGGCTGCTCTGCCGGCTCCTCACGGAGCTGCTGCTCCCTGGATGCAGCCCCTGCTCCCGGAGCGCCCAGGGAATTGTCCGCTCCTCCCTCGGATCCCGCACCAGGGAGCATCCCACGGCTGTGCGGGATTCTCCTCCTCGGGCTGCTCATTCCTCACCTGTGGTGCCTCGGGAGCGCTCAGGTGGCTCCCTGGGGTGCCCGCCCTGCTGTGCGGGGTTCTGCAGGCAGAAGGGATGGGGCTGCCGTGGGTCGGGACCTTCCCGAGCTCATCCCTCCGGGGCAGTGCCGCTCCTGAGGGCTGTGCTGCCCTGGGCTTCTCTTGCACGCTGCTGCCGTTCCCAGAACAAAAGTTCCTGGCAGCAGGAATGGAGCTGATGGTGCAATTAAAATAATTATTTCCTAAACCTGCGTGTCCCTGCAAGCCTCTGGAAGTGGCTCTTGCAGTGGGGAATGGGAGAGAACTGCCTGGTTTGCAGCTGAGCATCAGTGGGGATGATGACACCACACCCCAGCTGTGCAAAATTTCATGGGATTTATTGGTACTGATGTCGCTTGATTAAATTATATTTCTTTCTTCATTTATTCTCTAACAAGCTGAACATTTCAATTTCCCAGGCAAGCCCGGGTCGGGAATGGGAGGAGGTGGCAGCTGACTCTGATATTGGAGGGGCTCAGTTGGAGAGGAATACTTCTCATTGAAGCCTCTGATTTCCTGAAAACCTGCACTCAGGGGAGGATTGGCAGCTCAGAGCCGAGCTGAGAGCTGCAGTTCCCTGCAGGAGCTGCTCACAAAGCCCAGGGTGGTGCCAAGAATCCCCCAGGCTGCAAGGCTTGGAGCAATTTGAGGTTAAAAGGGAATCATAGAATCATGGAATGGTTTGGGTTGGAAGGGACTTTCAAGATTACCCAGTTCCAGCCCACCTGCCATGGGCAGGGAATCAGACCTTTCATTTTTCCTCCCCTGAGCAAATCCATGGAAGTGCTAATCTTTGCACCATTTTCATTTACAAGGGTTAGGAGGTAATTTAGGAGAAATCCACTCAGCTGAGCAATTAGCGAGTCAATAACACACTCCTGCGTTCTGTTAGAAAGAGAAAAATTGATAATTCCTGTTTGTTTTGACCCTCCCTCTGCAGTAATGGCAGCAGTTTCCCGGGATAATCCCAGTTACCATGGTTATTTCTCCCTCCAGGTCCTTGGCCACCTGCAGCAGGAGGACACAGGAGCATGGGCAGAGCCAGGGCTGCTGTGCTGGGGGGGAGCTGCTCCAGGCCCTCCAAATTCTGCATCCTTGTGCCACTCCAGCCTCCCCTGCCCTGCCTGCAGCCCTCACCCTTCCCCAGCCGGCAGGTGGGAAAGTCAGGAGGGCTGGGAAGCCCAAATTTGCTGCTGCCTCCCAGCTGGGGGTGAGGGATTTGGAGGCAAAGAGACAAAAAATCTCTGCCTGATATTTCTTGGAGCTGACTCAGGATCCCTGAGCTGCAGCACTGGCAAAGAGACCCCAACCCTCCTTTCCCAGGGAGAGTCACTTCACCCCTCAGCACTTTCGCCTCAGGAAGAGGGATTAAAGCAGAAAATTCAGATCTATTCCAAAAAGGCACTGGGGAGCTGATTTTGAGAGGCAAGAAATTAAAGAACTGCTTAGCTGAATAGCTGAGCTGGTATTTTTCTGTCCTCGGGAAACAACTTTGATATAACAGCATTAGTAATAATAACAGCCCAAAGAAAATCCTGGCGAAATCATGTCGAGTGCAGGATGTGTGAAATCCCTGGGATGGGGCGAGGCATGGGTCTCCCTCCTGTCGGCAAAATCCTTCCTGGATGGGATGGAGACACATTGCCACAAATGAGAGCAGCTCAGGGAAAATAATCCATCTTGATCAAAGAACCAAAAGAGCAGAAAAATCTGTTAGTAAATGAAACTGTCCAGAAAATATTGAAACTCAGTACGTCACAAGCCACTGCTCCTCTGGCAGGGCTGCGAGCTCCCAGTTTGAAGGCTTTATTTTTATTCCTCCTTTCCAGAGGGACAGAAGTAGTAGACAACACTGGAGAGGAGCCTGGGCATCCCCAGGCTGCCTGGGGCAGTGGGGATGCAGATCTGCAGGGTCCCTATCATTCTGCAAAATTCATCTTTTAAAGAGAAATCCCAGTCCGTGTCCCCCCTCTTTGGGAAGATGCAGCACATCTCTGCCAAGGGAAGAGGGGAGTGCAGGGGGTGTGAGGGCTCTGGGGGGTTTGGGGGGCTGGGGAGGGGTGAGGGGAGCTCTGTGCAGGGTTTGGCAGGAGCTGGGTTTGGTGTCCCAGGAGGAAAAGTGGGGCAGGGGGACATGGGGACAACCACAACGTGCCCGTCCTCGGGTCCCAGCAGCATCTCCAGCAGGCAGTGAGGGGTGGGTGAGGGCCCCCAGGGCTCTGCCCCTGCCAGGCTGGGCACCCCTGGCCAGGCCAGCTGCAGGTGAGGGGCACAGGTGCCAGGACAGCCCCCTTGGCACCCCACGGTTCCATCCCTGCACCCACAGCCCCCCGGCCCTTCTGTCCCCAAAGCCACCGAGCACTTTGCAGGTCCCTGGGCTCAGGGACGGTGCCAACATCAGGAATAGCAGGGCTGGGCTGGAGGACACATCCCAGACCCCTGTGACCCATCCCAGCCCCCTGTGACCATCCCAGACCCCGGTGACCATCCCAGACCCCTGTGGCCATCACAGACCCCTGTGACTATCACAGACCCCTGTGACCCTCCCCGACCCCCGTGACCCATCCCAGACCCCTGTGACCCATCCCAGCCCCCTGTGACCATCCCAGACCCCGGTGACCATCCCAGACCCCTGTGGCCATCACAGACCCCTGTGACTATCACAGACCCCTGTGACCCTCCCCGACCCCCGTGACCCATCCCAGACCCCTGTGACCCATCCCAGCCCCCTGTGACCATCCCAGACCCCGGTGACCATCCCAGACCCCTGTGGCCATCACAGACCCCTGTGACTATCACAGACCCCTGTGACCCTCCCCGACCCCCGTGACCCATCCCAGACCCCTGTGACCCATCCCAGCCCCCTGTGACCATCCCAGACCCCGGTGACCATCCCAGACCCCTGTGGCCATCACAGACCCCTGTGACTATCACAGACCCCTGTGACCCTCCCCGACCCCCGTGACCCATCCCAGACCCCTGTGACCCATCCCAGCCCCCTGTGACCATCCCAGACCCCGGTGACCATCCCAGACCCCTGTGGCCATCACAGACCCCTGTGACTATCACAGACCCCTGTGACCCTCCCCGACCCCCGTGACCCATCCCAGACCCCTGTGACCCATCCCAGCCCCCTGTGACCATCCCAGACCCCGGTGACCATCCCAGACCCCTGTGACCCATCACAGACCCCATTCCCGTGCCAGGAGGGTTTGGGGTGGATCTGCTGCTGCTTGTTCCACACTTCCATTCGGAGATGCTGGGGACTGTCAGTGAGCTGCTGCCCCTCCGTGTCCCTCCGTGTCCCTCCTCACACCCGCCCCAGCCCCGGTGTCCCCCCAGCCCTCCCGGGAACCCCTGGGGACAGATTTGCTGCCTCCCTTTGCTGCCTCCCGACCCTTGTGCGATGAGCTACAACCTCAGCCAGATGTTCCGTGGGCAGGAGAAGGTATTTGAAGTTAAAAGCCGGTGATTAGAGTTGCCAACCAGCCATTAAGAAAGTATTAAATGGAGAATTATCCCCATCTTCCTGTTTCAATACAATGGGAGCTTCCTAAGGCGCTTGTTTAAGTTGCCCGGTTTTAATTTTAGCTCCCGCGTTTCTAATAGGACACGCAGAGCCATTTCACCTCATCAATAGCTCCTGCGAGCTGGAAAAGAGTCAGGGAGGGGAATAAAGTCAATACCCTTGAGAATGAGACAAAGGAGGAAAAATTAGCCCGAAGATCTCAGTTTCTCTTTCCCACTGATAACACAACTTCTCCATTTACTTGACCAGATTGCCTTGCAACGAGGAGTATTTTTCAAGAGGAGCAGACATGAAAGGGATTATTACTTACAGAGGCTCTTCTTTAAAGAGATAAAGTATTTGGCAATTAAAGCACGAGGAGCTGCAGGCTCCCCAGCCCCATTAGCATATTTTCCACTAACCCCTCCTTTTGGAAAGGATGATCCCCCTGCCCCTGCCTGGCCCGGCAGTGGGGCCAGGTCCTGCTGCAGCCCTGGGAGGGGGCACAGGAGCAGTCCTGGCCCCAGAGCTGCCTCCACCGGGGCTGAGCAGGACCCCGGGCAGGGCAGTGAGGGAATGAAGGTTTGTCACAACCTTCCCTGGGGGAGAGGGGCTGCCCGTGTCAGCCCCAGGTCACCTGCACAGGACCGGGGAGTCTCTGCCACTGGTGACCCTGAATCTCGGCTGAATTTTCCTGAAAAATCTGTCAGTGGCTGAGAGGGCAGAGGCAGGGCAGGGCAACTGAGAGCAGCCACAAAAATCCACTTCCACACGGGACAGAGGGACCTGAGGCAGCCCTGCCAGGGTCCCTGGATCTTGCCGGGGTCCCTGGATCCTGCTGGAAGTCCCTGCATCCTTCTGGGGTCCCTGCATCCCACCAGGGATTCCTGGGTCCCACGGGCAGGGCTGGAGGTGCTGCTGCTCCCCCCGGGGTTCCTGGCTGGGGCTGGGCAGTGCCAGGGTGGCTGGTGGGGACAATCAACACCCCTGAGGGCACCAGGGGCTCCGACAACTCCCCCAGCTGTGGCACAAACTTTGCTTTCTCCTAATGGGGCAAATAAACACTTAAACAAGTAGAAGAAAGGGGATGATAACCCCGGCAGGAGGTGATGAGTCCTGGCACCCGCAGGGCCCCATGGGGCTGGGGGTGTCCATCCCATGGCAAACAGGAACCTGCAGCCCTGCTGCTCCTCTCTGCCACGAGTCTCCCCTCTCCTGTGGGGTATCTGGCAGGAGGGTCACCCAGGCAGGACTCTCTGAAGTCCCTCACGCTCCCCCGTGGCACTGGAGGATGGCAGGGACTCAGCTCTGGCAGGATGAGAGGGGTGACCCCATCCTGGAGGCAGCTTGGGGACAATCTCTGGGGTCTGTGAGCAGGGACAGGACCCAGGGGGCAGCTGGAGCTGTGCCAGGGGGGTTTAGGGTGGAGATCAGGGAAAGGTTCTTCCCCAGAGGGTGCTGGCACTGGCCAGGCTCCCCAGGGAATGGGCACGGCCCCGAGGCTGCCAGAGCTCCAGGGGAGTTTGGACAGCACTGCCAGGGATGCCCAGGGTGGGATTTGGGGGTGTCTGGGCAGGGCAGGGACTGGACTGGACTGGACTGGACTGGACTGGACTGGATGATGCCTGTGGGTCCCTTCCAGCTCAGGACATTCCCTGATCCCATGAGCTGGATTCCAGGTGGAGGGTCCTGGTCCCCAGCCCGTGTCACAATGTGCCTCCAGCTCAGAGCTGGGCCACCCCTCAGCATCAAACACGAGGGGTTTGTCTCAGTGCTTGTCAGCAGATGGAGATCAGGCTGTTCTGCTTCACGGGAGTTATTCCAAGGATTAATTAGTTGATGTTTCCTGAAGTACTTCGAAGATGTGGAGTGTGAGATAAGTGCTGTGCTCCAGGAGCCCATCGGGCACTGCAGTTATTTGGTTCATTTTACTCCTCATTCCCAAAGTGTTTGCACAAAACAGATCCCACGGGAGCTTGTGGGGCTCTGACCCCCCTGGTTTAGTGAGTGGCAGCTCTGCCCATGGTGCTCAGCACAGGGAGGACACTGCAGGGAGGCCAGAGGAGGCCACGGAGCTGCTCCAGGGCTGGAGCCCCTCTGGAGCCAGGCTGGGAGAGCTGGGGGTGCTCACCTGGAGGAGAGAAGGCTCCAGGTGCCACAGGGAAGTGCAGGTCTGATTGTGCAGGGCTTGTTCCAGGCTACGAGAAGATTTCTGGTGCAGAATCATTACTGCCCCATCAATTTTAATTCAAGCTGGAGAAATCATCGGTGTAATTATTTACTACTGTGAGATTTCTGAAAATTATATTTCTGTTACTGCCCTTATTGATCTTGAAAAGGGCCATAAATTAACTTGACAGTTCACAGAGTCCTTCACACTTGGATAATTTCTCTGCTTGACTTGCACTGTGCGTTGAACTTTCAGCACCAGCCAATTACAGTCATTCAAAGTGTGTATTTGAAGATTTTTCTTATGCAACAAATTTGATTTTAATACCAAAGAACTTGAGGCAAATACCAAGTGCCCTCCGTGTCGCAGAACAGTTTGGCTTGAGCTGGGCACGGGGGGATGCTGGACGGGCTTTAGGGTGGCAGGGGGGTGACACGGCCACCCCACAGCCCTGGGACAGCAGGGCCCCTCAGGTGCTTGGCAATGGTGCTCCCCACAGGGCTGGCACCTCCCTGGGGTGTCCAGGCAGCTCCTGGCCCCTCATCCCAAAGGCAGCCTGGCACTGGCACCAGCAGGATGCAACCCTCACCCAGCCAGCCCGGCCCATGGCTTCAGTGCTTGTCCCCAGAACTGAGCTCTGGTGGGAAAAAGGGACCCTCACGGCACCAAAACCCCTCCTGATCCATCCTCTGTGCCCTCAGGATGTTGTGACGGGAACAAACCACAGCAATCCTGGGTTTCTGGGTCTCCAGGGGCAGAAAGGGGGCAAGTCCTGCTCCCTGCAGGGGTGTGGGGTGAGGGAGAGCACGAGGGGCAGTCTCTGCTGGGGCAGGAAGGACACGGCGTGGGGACAACGTGGGGCTGTGCCCAGCACCTGCCCTGTCCTGGAAGGAAGAGGGAAGGGAAGGGGATGGGGCAGCCCGGGGCCTTACACAAGGTGGAGATCCTGTGGCTGCAGGGGGAAGTGGCCTGTGCCTCATTAGAAACGAACTCCTGTAAACCAGCAACATCTGGGGCCTGCTGGCTGCAGCACCGCCCCGGCAGGGGAGGGAAATCTCCTGTTGTCCTCCCAGATTAAGGGATTTTGCTGTTTGCTCACGGTTTTGTACATGTAAAACAAGCTGGCCCTGACCAGCAGCCTGCCCAAAGCCTCGTCCTTCATCTCTGCCCCAAGCCCTTCCAAAACCCTCACCCAAAGCCCCCAACACAAACCCCAGCCCAGCCCCCCTGCCCAGGCACCCACCCAAGGTCTGCGCTCGCTGCTCTGAGCCCTGCAAGGATCCCCCACCCTGGGCAAGTGTCTTTTGGGGTGTCTCAGGGGCAACGTGGAGCTCAGGGCTCTGCCAGCCCTGCCCAGCGCCCCACGCTCCCCCAGGCAGGCGGCCGCACTTGGCTGCGTAGTATTTATTCATTACATCAGAAAAGAAAACCTCCTTAAATTAGTCCAGGACCGTGCTGGGTGCTCCCAGTCAGGGACAGCCAGCGCCGGGGGGTGGCTGGGGCGGGGGTCCAGCGTTTCCTCATTTCACAGTGATGGGAGGAGGGGCAGAGACCCCACCCTGCGGGCTGGGCGGGGCTGGGCTGGGCGGTACCTCAGACCTCCAGCTTCTTCTTCATCTCCATGCGGTAAATGATCTGGTAGCCGTCGTCCCAGGCGTAGAGCTGCCTCTCGCGGGGGCTGTACTTGAGGCTGGCGTGGGAGCCGTAGCGCTTGGGGAAGTAGACCAGGGAGGCGTCCTCGGGGGCCAGGGTGCCGCTGACGTCGAAGACGCACTGGACGCGGGCGCGGCTGGGCAGGCGCGTGTTGTACACCACGTGCAGCGCCCCGCACACCACGAAGGCGCCCTCGGCGTTCTCGCGCGGGCACGGCGTGTCCCACATCTGCTCGATGTCCAGCGAGGCGGGGTCCAGCTTGGCCAGGCACATGTTCTTCTCGTCCTCCTTGGTGGCGTAGATGGCCCAGAGCCCCTCCTCGTCGGCCGACACCTCGATGTAGGTGGAGGGCGAGAGCCCGAAGACGGGGATCTGCTCCTCGGCCGGGAACACCGAGCTGTCCACCACCGTCTTGTTGGCCAGGTTGAACTTGATCACCTGGAAGGACAGGCCCTGCTGGCGGATGTAGTAGAGGTGGCCGTCGTAGACGAGGTGCCCGGTGCCCACCCAGGGGTAGGGCAGCTTGATGCGGGCGGCCTTGCGGGTGGCAGAGAAGAGGGTGAACTCCCGCATGCGCGGGAAGACGTACACGGTGTCGTTGGCGGTGCCGTCGAACACGTAGATCTTCTCCGAGCTCCCCGCAGCGTCCTTGGTCCAGAGCCCTGAGGCGCTGCCGAAACGCTTCAGGATCTTCATGGCCCTGACGCTGGCGATGGTGTCACTGCAATCTGCAAGAGCGGGGCTGTGGTAAGAGCCTGGGAAGAGCCCGGCCCTGCAGCAGGACTGCTGCTGCCCTGCGCTGGGTTCTCGCTCTGTCCCACCCTGGCCCTCAGGCAGCTGCCTTGGGAACTCGCTGAAGGGTTTTAGTGCATCCCTGGTGGCATTGAGAAGTCCCTTAATGCACCCTTGCCACGGGCAGGGGAGCCACCCTCAGCTCTGCCCCAGAGGTTTTGGAGACACACCAGGCTCCGGTCTGGGGCTTGGCTACAGCTCCCAGGCTGGGGGGATGAAGAGCTTGTGCCAGAAACACCTGAGATGCTCTGCTGGGACACAATGCCCCAGCCCATGGCTGGGAGACACCTGGGCTGGGGCAGGCCGGGGAGGGCCGGGGTAACCTTCAGACAGGACCATCCCCCAGGGAGCCACGGCAGCCCCTCACCTGTGAGCTTCGTGTACTTCTCGTTCTTCCTCTGCTTGGCTGTGGCCACCTGCTTGTCCATCAGCGTCTCATCCACCTCCACGCAGGGCGGGGCGGGGTTCTGTGTCTCCAGGTAATCCACCTCCCGCTCCAGGCGGTCCACGCGCACGGCCGTGCTCTCGGCCTCCGCCCGCATCGCCTCCCGCTCCTTCTCGGCCGCCTCCAGCATCCCCAGCACCTGGTTCTTGAAGTCCCGCAGCTCCGTGGAGTAGCGGCTGCTCTGGTCGTGCCACTGTGAGATCCTCTCCTGGGGTGGCCAAGGGGACACTGAGGTCTCCAAACCTCACAGCCCACCAGCGGCAGCTGTCCCAGCCTGCCCGGGCTTCAGGAGCCCCTGGATCCACAGGGGGCTCGTGTCTCTGGGGCCCTTCCCACCCTGTTCCCACTCCTGTGGTGCTCCCATGTTGCTTCCGCAGTGTTTCCAGACCCGGGGTGCCCATTCCTGCAATGCTGCCACGATGTTCCCTGACCCACAGTGTTCCTGCTCTTCCATGATACTCCCAGACCCACACCGCCCCCAGATCCACAAGGCCCTGATCTCCTGTGACACCCCCAGGATGCGCCCAAGATGTTCCTGAACTCACAGTGCCCCCCACTCTCCCACGATTCTCCCAGATCCTTGATGCCCTCATTCCTGTGGTGACCCTGTGAAGCTCCCAGCCCCGCAGTGCCCCTGCTCCTGTGATGTTCCCATTCCTGTGGTGTCCCCATGGCTCTCCCAGACCCACAATGCCCCTACTCCCGTGATGTTCCCATTCCTGTGGTGTCCCCATGGCTCTCCCAGCCCCACAATGCCCCTGCTCCTGTGATGTTCCCATTCCTGTGGTGTCCCCATGGCTCTCCCAGACCCGCAGTGCCCCTACTCCCGTGATGTTCCCATTCTTGTGGTGTCCCCATGGCTCTCCCAGCCTTGCAGTGCCCCTGCTCCCGTGATGTCCCCATCCCTGCGCTGCGCCCATGCCTCTCCCATCCCCACATGCCCCTGCTCCCGTGATGTTCCCATTCCTCTGGTGTCCCCATGGCTCTCCCAGCCTTGCAGTGCCCCTGCTCCCGTGATGTTCCCATTCCTCTGGTGTCCCCATGGCTCTCCCAGCCCCACAATGCCCCAGCTCCCACGATCCGCCTGTCCCACAGTGCTCCCACGCCCATCCTGCTCCCGTGTATCCTCTGCTGGGCTGTGCAGGACCCTGGCAGGGGCTGCCAGGGCACCCCACACCCTGCCCCGTCCCCATCCCAGCTCCTCCTTACCCAGCCCCGCTCCCAGCCCCGCCGGCCTCCATGGAGAAGGGTTGGGAGCCCCGTCACGGGGCGATTCGGGGTGCGGGGCGGGTGTGGGGCCCCGCTCGGGCTGTACCTCCAGCAGGGTGAGGCGCCGCTCCACGTACTCCATGAACTGCTGCTGCTGGGCGCGCAGGGCCGGGGCGAGCAGCGGCAGCAGCAGCAGGCAGCGCCAGGGCCCCATGGCCGGCAGCGACGGCAGCCTCCACCTCAGTGCTCAGGAATGCTCCGGCCTCCCCAGCCCTTATTGCATCCAGATGTGCAGAGGGAGGGGAGGCTGCTCCTTCCCCGCAGAACAGCCCCCGGGCGCTTTAACCCCTTCGTGCCCCAGCAGTGCCCGCAGCGCCCACGCAGCGCGGTGCCCCCGAGCCGGGGGATGGGGCAGGAGACAGGGCACGGGCTGCTGGGAGGAATTTGGGGTGCAGGGAGCGGCGCAGGAGCCCCGAGCGAGGGGAAACGTCGTTATGAGCCGTAGTGTGGGGACAGCCCGTGGGACAGCGAGGGGACAGCCCGCGGGACAGAGAGGGGACAGCCCTGGCTCCTTGTCCGCAGAGGTGCCCAAGGCCAGCGGCCAACCTGAGCCTCGGCCATGTCCAGGTCCGGTGGAGGCAAAGCCAGACCAGCACCATGGGCACCGGCCCCAAGCCCGCGTCCTCCCCCTGAGCCCATGTCCCTCTGAGCCCATGCCCCCTCCTGGAGCCCGTGTCCCCCTGGAGCCCGTGTCCCCCTGGAGCCCGTGTCCCCCTCTGAGGCCGTGTCGCTTCTGATCCCGTGTCCCCCCCGTCCTGGTTGCTGACCCAGCAGCTCCTGCCCGCCCGCCGTGCCGGGGTCCCGCGGACGCCCTGGGCAGAGCCATCGGTGCCAGGGCTGTGACCCGGCGCGCTGGGCACTGCCCCAGCCGGGGCTGCCCGGTCCCCCGCTGGCCGCCTTTGGGGCCGCTTGCCCGAGGTGGCCCAAGCGCTGGTTTGGGGCCACTTGGCAGCACCCACAGCCCCGGGACGGGGTCAGCCCAGCTGTGGCGTGATAGCTGGACAGACGGACGGACGGACGGACGGACGGACGGACAGCGCAGCTCCGTGCCCTGGCCGCAGCCGAGCGGGCGGTTCTGCGGGCACCGGCCGTGGGCTCCGTGCCCGTGGGCAGGGACCGATCCGAGCCGGGGCCGCGGTGCCGCGGAGCGAGGGTGCCACCTAGTGCGGCTGCATCCCAAATCTGCATCCCAAATCCACATCCCGCACCCACACCCCGGATCCACATCCCGCAGCCATACCCCGGGTCTGCATCCCGCACCACCGACACCTCATCCTGGATACCCCCAAACCCCTCTCCCACCGCCCTTAACAGACCAAGTGACCAAATGAATAGAGTACAGAAAATTAACCCTTTTTATTGATGCATTGCAATTGTTCTACATTTTTACCATATTATGTAGAAAATACTTAAAATACAAGCTACTTTGTAAAACCAAAGACAAACATTGAATCCAAAGATAAACTATGTTTTCACAATGGACCCTTCTCCCATATAGTTAGTATTAAATTTTTAAATATCTATTTCTTTTGTTAAAATGATTTTTACATACCCCCTAAGTACATCAGCAATACAAACATAGATCAGTAATTGTCAGAAACTACCTGTATCTAGCGGCTTGTAAAAAGGAAGAGCACAACCATAAAAGAAAGTTAAATTTTACACAGTAACTAGCATATCAAATACATTTAATAAAGTAGGAATTCCATTGCAATATCAAGGATTCAAGCAGAAATACTAACATTACATATAATGTACTGCTACATGTAGTGAGATAGATATAGTTCAAGCTGAATCTGAAATCACACATTATATAAAGTTTAGCAACAAACAACCATGTGGACATGCGGCACCATTCAGAAGTTTAAATAAAATTAATAAAAAGAAAGCAGGGCTGTGCCAATCCTGTCATTTAGAAGCAATTTAATTTCATGTACTAAAAGAAATTGCTGAGTCAGAGGTAAATTACTGCATCCCATCAATTAGGTGCTAAGCAGGAAAGCCTCAGGAGTTGCCTCTGCAGGGGCTATCACAGCTGCAAATACAGGTCAGGTAAGAGAAAACTGATTGAACAGCTCAGGAATCACACAGACAAACCTAGCTGGGACCACGGCTATCAAATATTCCAAAGGTGAATCCCAAACTAGTTGTAAAGAAAATTAAAGGATGCCAATTCCTATCCAGAGATAGCAGATTTCTCTCCAAAAATGCGTAGCAGGCTCTGACAATGAGGAGAGTCAATTCTTGAACCCAATTTGAGGCTGGATATGCAAGGGAAGAAGGGATGGATCTCCTTAGAGCAGAACACAAGACACCTAAATTGGGCATCATATACTGGGGCCAGACTGGGAGGCCCTGGCCCTGCTGGGGTGGGGTTTGCTGTGTATCACAGAGGAATTTTGGGGTATTGTTTGACAGCTTGTTCCAAATGAAGCACGTTTGATTTTACCTACATCATTTCCATCTCATCCCCCCTGCTGCAACACTTCCGGGAACTCGGGCAGCAGAGGACATGACACCGTGCTTTGGGAATACATTTGATTGGGATTAATTGTGTTACAAGGTCTCTACATGGACACTTCAAGCTGCTTTTTTTAGGGGAAAGTGGGCAAATTCTCAAAATTATTAGCAGATTTTGCTAGAGGTCTTTTTTCTTTTTTTCTTTTTTTTCCTGTTAGTGAACTGTTTTCCACAAAGTCCTATTTGTGAAACAGGGAGTTGGAGCTTGGTTTGCCTTTTGGTGGAAAGGCACAACTCTGTACCCAAGAGGTATCTCAAGGCAAGTACTGAACACAAGCAATGTCAAAAAAAGCAAGAAAGTGCCTACAGCAACAAACAGCATCGTTTGCAGCAACGATGTGGCACAGCAAGGTTGGTTTTCCGCACGCTCACGGAAGTGCTCCGACTACAAACACACTGAACATCAACGTGGGCTAACGCTACTGCCCAGACCACAGCCCTCCAGCCCTCCCTGGTCCTCCCACCTCAGGCCAGCCCAGGCTTCCTTCTAGCAGGAACGTGGGCTTGCAGAAATGGCTTGGGCAATTCTTGCCACAGCCAGGTCAGGACTGGCCTCCTTCCCACTGGGACGGAACATAAACTGGGGTTCAAGGTTACCAAACCTTTTATTGCTGCAGTCACACGACCGCTGGAACCAGTTTATATCATCCTTTTGGACAAGATACTTTATGTGTTAGGTGAGAAATAATTCCTAGTACAAGGGACCCAAGAAAACAAAGTGTAGTCCAAAACCTGCACTGATTATCCAAAGTGAGTATTTCCTCTGAACGCTAACTAGGGCTACAGCTGACAGACCTTCCCAACAACTCCACATTAGCAGTAGCATTATAAAAGTTTTTAATGGTATTATGTGCTTTACAGCAGGCTCTCTTTGGTATAAATATTCTATCACCAAGCTAGCAATATTTTACACGACACGTCTGCTATTCCTGTGGGGGAAGGTAACGCTACACTAAACCTAATAAAAGTGATTGCACGTATTTAATCACTTCTGCAATATTAGACTAAACATTCCAATGCATTCCCAGCACTACCTTATTCGAAATGCACTGACAGACACTAACAGTACATGTGCCATTTCAAGGGAAAGCTTCAAGGGGACATCGCTTCACTGGGAACAAGAACGGAGCTGGGATGAGAGCGGTGACAGGGAGAGGGCTCTGCACCATCCTGCTGCTCTGGCTGGGGAAAGCTGGGTGGGTGAATTGCTTCAATTCGACGGGGGCTTGCTGGTCCCTCGTAAGGCAAGCTCACTGTAAACTCTAGTCACACTACATCATCATTTAAGGCACTACAATAAGGGGACACACCAAACAACTCTTCATCACACATACCTGTGCAAAACAAATCCAAGGTATCCTTTCCTCTCGTGAAGCTCTACTCCTCTCTCAGTGCTACAGTGATGAGCTCTAACCATTGCATTATATCACATACATTCCAACATGAATCAATTTTGGTTTAAATACAAAGGATACAACACTTCCATCCCCAGGAACGTTTAAGAATTAGACAAACACTAAGTACAGAGTTCAAGTATAATCACTACACATTTTGATTACAAAGACAGAACATTTGGGGTTAGCAGGAAGTTTTGCTTGTTATATTTTTCTAATCAATATGTACATATTTCATTTTCTGTAAAATATTAAAACACCACCAATACAAAACTTCTAAAATAGTTTTAAATTCAGTAATAAACTTTAAAATCTGGATTTTTTTCCTTTTTTTCTTTTTCTTTCTCTTTTTTTGTCTTGTTTTTTCTTTTTTTTTTGTTTTTGTTGCAATTCCTACATGCACTGTTTACAAGTCTTATTAAGAGCGCTTTAGAGTAGCTGCTGACATATCCAGGAGGATACGCTCACAGGAGTATAAAAAGCTGTACACATCAATACAGTGATGTTTCATTGTATTTCAAATTCATCTCCCTCCTAAACGAATCACGTGAGGCAAAAATATTAAGAAAAACAGAACAAAGCAAAGCCCTGTGCTTCTGCGAAGGAATCCAGCTCCATTATAGGGCCAGCATCTAATAAGCTGCAGAAACCAAATTTTAGAGCAATGCTGCATTATTCACTCTCAACTGGAGACAACAACAACACCCTGACAGATCTGCTGAGCTCTGTCACACAGTGAGATCCTGAATACAGTTTGAACCACTTAGAAGAATTCTGCAATGAACACAACAAAAATTCAGCTGGGTTATGGAGAATTTTCTAGAAAACAAAGCAGACTCCAGGGTCTACAGGACTCCTGAATGTATTGTGTTGCTGGCATAAGGCAGTTGCCTCTACCAGTCCTTAAACAAAGCAGAGGAGTAAACAAAACACCTTTGACAGAAACATATATGGAGATGTAATGGCTTTTGCAGAACCAGCAATTTGTTAAAGACCAAGTGAATTAGAGAACAGATGTTAAAATAGTAAATCTGATTTTAAAACTGCCCCAGCAACATAACGAGATAAACATGCACTACATTTTTAGTGGCAACATGGATTTGTGCAAGCTGCTAAAATAGAATCTGCAGGTCTTTTTGTTTAAGTTACACAAGTTAAAAAAAGACATCAGGATCCATCTCTGAGACACTGATTTGACACCCCTTTTGATTAGCACAACAGAACAATTTTAAATAAACGTGACCATGAATTTTTTTAAAAGCATCTATAAAAAGTAAGTAAAATTTTAAAAACTTAATTAGTGACCCTCGTACTGGTAACAAAGCATGCTGCTCAGTTAGTGACTGAACTCACCAGAGAGACATTTGGGAACAACATACAACCAGATCAGGGAGAAACACAAACCAGGCAGTCATTCCCAGGCAAAGGTTCACCTGAAATCCTCCTCCAACCTCTCGGGCCCGTCGCAGGACAGCGCTTCACCGGCAGCTACAAGTAGGAATACTGGTTGATCTTGGTGGGGCTCAGCGGGTATCCAGTGTAAATAGCAGATCCTCTGGAAGCACCAATATAGGACTGGGGAGCGAACTGGTGTTGGTACTGGGCGGGGGGGACGTTGGCAGACGTCAGCAGGCTGGGCCCCACGCTGACAGGGACCTGGTGCACCAGGGTGCTGGGGTGGGCGGCGTAGGTGGTGTGGCGCGACGAGCCCTGAGGGGAGAACAGGTGGGCGATGGACGTGGTGGAGCCCAGCGTGGCTGCAGTGCTGGGGGCATAAGTGTACATGTGGGGCTGGCTGGACAGGTGGGCACTGGCCGTGGCTGCTGCCAGGTGGGGATGCACTGGGCTGCTGTGCTGGAACGTGTAGGGAGCCTGAGAAATCGTTGACGTGAGGGGGGCCACGTAAGCTTGCTGCCGGCGTGGGACAGCATTGCCACTTCTCTCCTGGGAGGCCAGCACTGTGGTTTGCTGGTTCTGCAAGGGGAGGGAGTAAGTGAGGTTAGTGGTCGTGCTCAGGGGCAGCCAGAGCCCCCTGATGGACATCTCCATGCCCCCTGACACAGCTGCAGATGGGGACACCCTGCCGAAGATCTGGAAGGTGACTGCACTTCCACAGGGACAAAGGTGACACTGGACCGTGGGGCCAAGCTGTCACTTGGGGGTACCACAGCTGAGCAAGTGCAGGCAGGTCCCAGATCTGACCCAGCCCCAGAACTCCTCACACATCTTCACCTCTGCACGTGAGGAGGGTGGCAGCAGGGCTGCCCTGTTTTAGCACCACAAAACCTGTCTGGTGCCCATGCCAGAAGTGAACTGCAGGGGTGACAACACTCCCTCTCCTCTGACAGGCTGCTGCACTGTGACCCTGAGATCAAAAGTTCTGACACAAAACAAAGCGAAACCAATCTTTGAATTGAAATATTCAAAGGTGTCAGGTGCTAACTGTTAGCTTGAGAGAGAAAGTTCACACTTAATCTACTGGTTGGAACTCTGTGAGGTCTAGAGAAAGGTAAAGAACCAAAGAATTTCCTCATACTGTGCCTTCAAAGTTACTCCAATTCAACAGCTGGATCTTGGTGTCACCCTCCCGAGTGACAAGAAGGACCTGCTGTAAGTCAGCTGTGACAAGGAGCACAAAGAGAGACTATGGACACAACCACAATTCCTCCTCCTGCCCTCTGGTAGAGGAACAAATCCTTTGCCTTGAGAAACCTCCCTGTACTCCCCACAGGCTCCATCCTGCCCTGCACCCCGCAGGAGTGAATCAGCTCCAAAGAACTAACGCTGGCAACCCCTGATCCTCTTGTGAGCCAGCCTCTCTCCCTTTTGTCCCTGCCTCACAGGTTCCTAGAGCACCCTGCAGCAGCCCGGGGCCAGCAGGGGCAGGCAGGCTCACCTGGCTGAGGTTGAGGGGCTGCACGCCGTTGGTGACCACGCGGTGCGAGCGGTACCCCGTGGGTGTGATGCAGCATCCCGACGACTGCCCGCTCACTGAGGCCACTGGCTTGGTCTTACTGGTGCTGCTCAGGATGCCTGGAAGATGTCACAAGCTTAGTCCACTCCTCCCCTTCCCACGCTGGTGGTAACCAGCTCTGGGCACCACACTGACTGTTTCTGCCACAGAGACTTTGCTTTAATTACGATTCCCAATGTGACTGAGAAACCATCGGGAATGTTTACAGATCTTCCTAAATGCAGCCAAATGTAAATGAGAGGTAAATCTATCAATGACTATGAAAACAGAGCAAGGCTTTCAGAAGAGCAGCTGTGAAACCTAAAGCTGAGAAAGACCCATTGTGGGAAGTCCAAAACTCTGAGGGTGAATGTGTCACAGGGACAGGGGAGCACCTGAGCCTTGGCAGAGCACACCGAGATACCCACCTGAAGCCTGGGTGGCCACGACGCAGTCATTGAGCTGCATTTTCAGGGGTGGGACGATGATGGTGCGGGAGCTGGAGCTGTCAGCAGCAGCTCTGCTGGGCAGCTCCAGGGCCCCCCCAGTGCTCCTGAGCGAGGACAGGGGGTCTGGGGCATAGGGGCTGCTCAGGGACGAGTCAGAGTCAGGGGAGTCGTTAACTGTGACGTAGCTGATGACGTTGGATCTCTGCTTCATACCCAAACTGCAGGGGCAAAAAAAAAGACAAAATGCAAATGGAAAACATTCTAGCTTTGCCCAGCAGACTACAGATCTCCCTCTGGGATCTCACACCCTCCCTCCTTGGGATAAAACTCGGATTAACTACAGGCACAAGAACACAGAGATGTGATGGGGACTATTGTGCCTTATGCAGCTCTTTGGAGCCTGCCTGGGGCTCACACATGGTGTTCCCCACTCCCCCTGATGCTGAGCCCAGCACAGCCCAGCACAGGCTAAATGAACATCCCACCTGGCAGGTTTGTATTTGCTGTCCTCCTCCTCATCGGTGTCGCTGCGGATGGTGATGACACTGACAGGGGGGCTGGGAGTGTCAGGGATCACGATGGGCTGGTGCTGCTCCTGCACGGGGACCAGCACGTTGGACGAGGACGAGGTGGAGCGCAGGGGGCTGCTCCCAATCAGAGAGTACACTTGGGTGGGCACAGGCTCCAGAGATGAGCTGGGCCTGCAGGAGAAGCACAGCAGGATTCAGCTCCAGCTCAGAGGCTCGGACAAACAGCATTAGGAACATACAAGCATAAACATACAGACATAAACAGAACCTCAGTGCAGACACTCACACAGCAAAGTGCCACAGACACAGCCAAAGGCACTCAGGGATGCTCTGAATGGGATTGATCTACCTGAACACTGCCAGAAACTGCCAGCCCTTGTTCAACAATTCTGTCACTTGCATTGCTATGGCACCAAGCCCCCAGGAGGGTAAAAGCCCTCTGATCAGGACAGCAAAGCACTTGGTGAGCCATGTCCTTGCACTCACTGAAATTAATGTAATTTAAATCAGTGACTACAGCACAAAGGCTTTTTCCAAGACATCTTTCAATGCAATTGTAGCACAGTAAAGTTACACTCTCAATGCCTCTGTGATCAGAAGATGTGTTTTCCACACCATGAAGGCAACCTCCACAAACAAACTCGTGGCTTTTCTAGGACTGGGAAAGGAAGCAATGGAATCCTTACTTGGCTGTGCTCGGTGCTGGCTGCTTGTTCTTCTTTGCTGGCACATTGCTGCTCTGCTGCTGCCTCACAACATGAGCAACCCCAACATTCAGAGGCTGTGCTGTGGCCAATGTCACGTGGTTGGTCAGCAGAGATGGCTGTTGCATGAGAGTGCTGTACTGATTTCCATGGGAATGTGCATTCCTGGAGCAGAGAAGAAACAAGAGACCAAAATCCCATGACCACACTGCAGCAACCACGAGCTGCAGCGAGCCCCTGAGGGGAAGGGAGACATTGTGGGCACTGTGGTGGATGTATTCCCACTTGGCAGGGAGCTGGAGCCCCTGCAATCCCTACCTCCAGTCAGCCAACTGCTGGCTGCTGCCGATGGTCTCTGGGATCACGGCCGCTGGCTGGACAGAGTTGTGCAAAGCAACCCCTGGGAGCTGCTGCCAGGTGGAAGGGAGCAGGATCTGCTGGGTTCCCCCCGGCCAGGCCTGCTGCAAAACAACAAACACAGACACGAGGCTCACTAGGCTTCAGTTCCTGCAGGGGCAGGCAGAGATTTGTCCAAGCAATAAATGCACTGGGGTGGGTTGTTAGCTTGCAGAGATACAGCTTGCCCTTGCATGTTTTCTCAAGAACAAGAAAACCAGAGGAAGGAGCTTCCCCAACATTTTGCTGATCTCTTTTATCACTGCTGTCACCTGGAGAAAACAGGGTTTATATCATGCTGCACATGCAGCCAGGGATTGCACTGCCAGGTGCAGCAGCACTGCTCGGGACCGTTTTTGGTTGTAAACTTACACGAGAGTTCTGCTGAAAAGTGCCAAAACATTAAACCAATTTGGTCCTTTCTCCTTTTCTGCTTTGCAGGGCTCACATTGAGAGAGCTGAGATGGTGTTATTATTGTGGAAATTTACCCACCTCAACCAAAGCATTTAAGAAAAGCCACACTGAGAGATAGTTTAGTTACATGAACGCAGGTTCAATTCATTAATATTATCAATGTTCCTGCGTATTGACAGCGTAATATTTCCATGATTTTGATAATATAGGGCTTTCTCTCCTGCAGCCTAAACTGCAAAACCTGCTGTTTTAAATTCAATATCTCTGCAAGTAACAGATCCACTTAGTACAAACACCAGCTCCGAACAAGAAGCCTTCAAAGCAGAGAGCTGCTAAAACCTCTGCCAACATAAGCAGAATAATAACAATAACATGGAAAAAATAAAAAATAAAAAGAGAAATATGTTAAAAGTCACACCATGCGTCTTTCCAAAAGCCAACACCTGCACAAGACAAAGCAGAGAGTTTAATACAGCAAGATATAAATTCCCAATGAGAGGCAGAAATCGGGCCTTCCAAGCGACGAACTGTTTTGACAGAGGAAGGACAAAAATATGCAAAGCTTAGCAAATGGCTAATGCAAACTCAGGGGAAGCAGCAAGGGAGAAGTGTTGGAAGCACTAAAGGTGAGCAAATTCACGCCAAAGGCTCCCAGAATCCAAACAGAACTAGTCAAGGCCTCCAGAGAAACTCAGAGTGCAGGCTTGGAGTCTGGAGACAGCCGGCTCTGATCGCCGCTGCTGTACAGGGGAGTTGAACCTCAAGTCCACTGCACACACACAGCAGAACAGAATTTGCCTGTTGAATCAAAGCCCAATTACACTTTGGAGAACATTGCTAACAACTCACTTGAGTCCCAAGCTCTGCTACAGTCACCCCTTGCTGTTTTCAGAGCCCAGATTGCAGCCTTTCAGCAATCAAAATTCAACAGGAGGAAAGAAGAAGCACCCCGGGTCTGTTTAGCTCAGAGCTGTGACCAGGAGAACCCCACTCTCCTGCCTTCCCATCCCCAGAACCAGGGAGCAGCTCACTTGGTTCACAAGAACTCAAATGAGTGGGTTTAAATTTCAGGACAGGTATGACTCGAGCAAATTCCACTTCAGCAGAGCCTCCCTCTCAGAAGAAAATGACATTCAAACTACCACTTTAAAGCCACAAGAAACAACATGGTTCACACAATGGAATGTGCTTTGAAGGACATGTGAGGATACCAGCACTTCAGTGCACTGCAATGTTTTCATAAGCTTCACTGATCTGATTCTGGAGTTTTACAATGACTTCTTTGTGGCACTTGCAAAGTTGTTCTGATGCAGGTGCCAGAATACAGAAGAGGACAATTTTGCAAACATACATTTCTTAAAGGTGTGTTCACTCCCTTCCCCCATCCTTTTTTAAAATTGTTCCAAATGACCTAAAAGCTAGCTATTGCCATTTTGGATATTAGAGCTCACCTTTAATTTCAACCAAGAAATACATATCAACTGAAAGTATCTGTGAGGAACAGAATCTTTATCTGGATGAAGCAAGCTACGTGCGATTGGCTATAAATAACAAAAGGCCAGAAAATTATTGTCAATGTTCAACAGAGGTTAAGAGAAATCAACTGCTAGAGCAATACATTAAAGGATTTGCTGTCGTTAGGGATTTTAGCCTGTGCTTAATGATCTGAAACATTTTTCCATACAAAGCAGCTTTACACGTGTTGCAAACAAAATATGGAGCTAACTTGCCAAGTAGGTCAAATTCTGGCCATCCAGGTACCTGTAGCAGAGTCAAGCTAAAGACTGATTCCTTTGTATTCCACAATCAAAAGGCAAAGATAGGAGAGTAAGCAAAGAACAAGAATGATTACAACTCTTCTAGGGTCTAGTTTAGAAGAGCTTTCAATACTAGGCTAGCAAAGGTCATAGTCATTGGATCTGGATTCTTTACAGAGCCACACTAAACGTCAGAGTCAGACAGTGCTTCAGCAATGTTGGGGAGGAAAACAACAAGACATTAAGATGTAGCAAGAACACAGCCACAAGATGGCACATGCTTCCATGCCCTCTGCAAGTCTAAGTTAAAACAAAAACTCAGTTAGTGAACACAATCAAGGGAGGCAATTACCAGTACTGCAGCCGTCTGTTCGACCAGCGCCGGCCGGCCGGCTGCGCAGTTCAGGGTAAAGGGCACCGCATACTGCGGCGTGATGGTGGCTACTTGAGGATGAAGAGTTGCTACCATTAGTGGTGTACAGCTTCCCTGAAATGTAGATCAGGCAGTGAGTGAAACACACGAGCTGAGGCAGCAAAGTGCAGGTCGGTGCGTTGGGCGGCAGGGCCGGGCGAGGGGCCCCGCGGCGCGGGAGGGAAGGGACGCACCGACACCGACACCCAGACCCTGCAGCTCCTCCACAGGCACCTTCACGGCCCTGAGGAGAGCACCAGGAACTGGGAATCTCCAGTCCAGTGACACAGTTCAAAAGTCAAAACAAGTTGGGGAAAAATTTAGGGATAGGACCTCTCCGATGACACGGTTCAAAAGGCAAAATGAGCCGGGGAAAAATTGGGGCATGGGATCTCTCTCTGATGACAGAGTTCAAAAGTCAAAATGAGCTCAGCTACTGGCACTGTACTGGCTCCCAGAGGGCAAGTGACAGCCATGCTGCACTAGCCATGGCACAGAGTGCACCCCGGGCAGCTCCCTGTATTTGCTGTCAGACCTTCAAATCCACACACAAAACCCTTGAGAAAAGGTAAACTGGGATTTCATGGAAGGCACAGCAGGTCTTTGGTGTCATGAAAGAGCAAAGTTATCTGTGATGAAACCACTCAGATATGTATTAGTCCATCAAATGTCTGATTAAAATTAGATTCTTGGTGTACAATTTGCACTCTTGGGTTCAGGTGGGCCTTCAAGTGGATTCTGTTTTATGGACACTGTGATCTGTACCATTAATCCTAAAGAAAGCAGCAATCACAGAATGCCACCTAAATATTTGGACTGAACAAACTAAAAATTACTCCTCTACAAGAAGGTCAGTAAGTGCAATATACTGCCTGAAGAGTAAAACTAACAGAGTATGTGTTAATGCCAGCACAAACTAAAACTATGCAAATAAATAAAAATGCACTTAATTATAAAGGCAACTACAAATTTTCAGTGAATAAAACTTGTGAATCACCAGGCACTTATTGTGTATTAAAAGATTATTTTTTGGAAATTAAAATGGTTTTAATTTATGACACATTACTTAATATTTAAAACAGCATTTTTAGAATGATTTGTGAATTTTGGTTTTTCATGTTGCTTAAACTGCAAACTGCAGAAATAGATATGTCATTGCTACACATTAATTCACACTAAGAATGTAACTAGCTGAGAAGGATTCAGAAATAATTTTGCTGATTTAAAGATGAAATTTTAGCATGAGTAATCTGTGTTGTCACCTCTGTTTACTGGGATCTCACTTCTCACAGCAATGATTTCTCCTGCCACGTTTTAAAGTGTAGGCAAGAATGACCAGCACTGCCTGTAAGGCAGTGTCCATGCCTGAAAAATACAGCCTGTTTTTAGCAGCTGAAAACCACATATTTATTCCCACTATGAAATCAAACTCCTAAAACCAGGGAGGCACATGACATAAAATAGCTCAGACTTTCAGTATTTCAGAAAACCAAAACAAAAGAAGAAAATACTGTCTTAGAAGTGACCTGCATTTAACCTTTCAGAGTGTCCTGAGAACCCCCTGCACTCAGGCAGGTTCTCCTGGATGGTGGAATTGCAGTTGAGCCTATGAGGGGTTTGGGAGTGGTTTTTTTTACCTGTGTGAGAACTCCAGACTGGATCTGCAGTGGCTGTGCTGCAGGTGCTTGTGGCACAATTGGGACAGCATTTTCCATCCTGACTGGGAATCCAGAATGCTTTGTAGTTGCCTGAAGTCCAGCTGTGGAGGACAAGACACATCACTAAGCTGCTTTATTATTCTTTCATTTGTTTCCAAAAATCAAATTCCTACTAGGTAAGGGCAGAGGATAGGGTCAGACTAAGGGATAGAAAAGCTTTGACAAAATCCCAGTAAAACACCAGCTGAAGTAAATAATTCTGCATCCTGGGATCCTGCAGGGCCATGGTGGACAGCCAGCCCTCACCAGCCTGGCTCTGTGGAATCCTGGTTCCCAGGAACAGTAACACAGACACCTAATTCCAAGCTGCTTGAGACAAGTTTGAAGTTCAAGCGTTACACCATCAGTTCCCATATCCCAAATAACCCTCCAGACTAAAACAATCCAGGTATCAGCATAACTACAGAGCCCTGAGGATGAACAGAGGCATGAACAGAGCTGCCTGTGCTAAGCTCACTGACCCACAACCTGTGACAACCTGCTGGTAGCAAAAACTGCATCAGGGTTGTGAACTGAGGCTCAAACACCAGATATTTGCTCTTGAGATAACAAACACAGCAAGACACACTGATTTTCAGGCAGGTCTGGCTCCTCTGTTCCCTGCTTTCTGTGGAATGCTGCTGTGCTCAGTTTGGGGGGAAAAACTGGTTGAGCAACCAGCTGGAGCCTGTAACCCAGGCAGGAAAGATCCTGTCACCTGTTCCAGCACGACCTGGAAGGGAATCAAGCTGCCTGCACATGTCTGACCTGGTTCTGCACTTCCATCTGATGCAAGAGCCCCGTGTGACACCCACAGAGAGCTCTGCTCAAGTCAGGGCTTTCTCAGTTTCGTGCAAATCCCAACTTCTCCTGCCTTAACTGACTGAAACCACAGCATCACACCAAGGCTTCTCGGCTTACTTTGAAAAGCAGGGGGACAAACGATGAAGGTTTGCTGGAAGGGGTCTGTCTGTGTGCAGATCTGGGTGGTTCCAGGCTGCAAGGAAACACTCTGCTGAGCCACTCCTGCCACTGGGGCTGCAGAGGATGGGTACAGGGCAGACTGGTAGTTGAGCAGGGAGACGTCCGAGTTGGCCAGGGAAAGAGTAGCAGCAGCAGTGGAATTGGAAGCCAACACACTGGCCTAGAAAAATAAACAAAAAATCACTTATCTCTTGTAATCTTATCTCTCTTTGTTATTAAACGAACAACAGGAACCATCAATATTAAACTAGGAGGAAAGCACCTGGAAAATGTTTGAGGTAAAAGGCTTAAGACAACACAGAACAAAAACCATGAATTACAATCAATGTACTTATGTTGCTGAACTGACAAATTTTCAATACATGAAGTAAGGAGGCTCCTTAGCCTAAGTTTTGGAAAATTAGACTTTGAGACAAGACTAAGACTTTTGGAGAGTAGTTTAAATTTTGGCCTGAAGGCATCAAATCAGCCTACTCCATGTCTTTGATTAGGATAAATAGGTGAAAGATGCTATACCTGGTTGTGTACTGTGTTGAGCTGGTTGTTAAAGCTCATGGTCAGGTTTGTGCTTGTGTTAGGAGCAACGTGAGTGGTGAAAGGGCTCTTGATCTGATTCACTGTATCATACATGTTCACTCTTCTCTTGCAGATCTCCATGTTCTGAAAGCAAGATTTCACACTGGAACAGAATCACAGAAGGAAAACATCAGATTTGTGAAAACAGGACACAGATGTGACAGATTCCCGACTTTATGCACATGCTTTAGGTTTAGGTTCTTTTAAACCAACAAAGAATGTCCTAAAACATGAAAAGGAAGATTATGAACATTCCATTCCTTACACATGCCATTGCTATTTTCAGATCAGCCGGGAACTGCAGAAAACAGCACTGACAGAAAGCTGGGCAGTGCTGCTCTGTGATTCCAGCAAATCCTGAAACAAAACAACACATCCTAGGGAGCTTACTGGTTACTGTGGGGGAAGTCCAGCAGATGTGCCATTGTAACAAACGAATGGTTCAAAGTCTTCAGTGGAGTAATTCTCTTATCTGCATCAATTGTCAACATTTTCTTCAACAAATCAATGTATTCCCTTCGGTCAGCCTTCTCTGCCAACATGTCGGTCCCTTCTAAGTCTGTAGACATATTCACCTGGAAAATCAAATGGGAGCAGTTCACACAAGCATCAATTTAATTGCTGCCTACCAATTCAGTAACTTCACATCACACAGAAATATTTATTAAGCATTTCTGTCTCTTAGCCAGACTAATTTCAGGTGTTACAGTGCTAACACACTGCCTTTCCCTAGCTCGTTCTAGGAGAGGAAGTCAAACTTGTACATGGAATTCTCAATAGGGAGTTGGGTCTATTCAAAGGGATCAACCAGGCTTCATTCTCCACTCACTGGCAAAATGTCCTCATGTTTTGGGGGAATCTACAAGGGGCTGAATGATTCCACCTTCTCTGCACAGCTGTAACCTGAAGGTTACAGCTACAAAAGCGATAGAAATTTGAAATTTAAGATTTAAGGCCTCATGATATTAAAACCACTCAGATATTCCTTCATTTTACCTCTAAAGAGAGAATGAAAATAAGAATGATCTGTAGTTCTTGTCACTATTTCCAAAGTCTAATAAGAGGTTTAATTCTACAAAGGCATTTGAAGGGGCTCAGCTCTCCTACTGCTCTGCTGTACTGGGAACAGGCTGGGGACACTCCTAACACACTGAGGCATAAGAAAACACAAAACACTGCAAACAGGCTGATAATTAACATTTTGATTGTCTTTAATCCACTGATTTCTGATGCAAATTGGCACCATGGTAAACCTCCATCAGTGCTCTGAACTGCCAGTAGAAAAGGACTGGCTGCTCCAGCACAGGAGCCTCATTTTTAGAGATCCCCCCCAAAAAACTAAAGTTACTAAATTAAATGTGAAAAATTAATGAGTTATCTGTGTCCCAAGATCCCCACACACCTGCGCCATATCATCCAAACAGTTGAATATGTATTTCCGAGCTTCTTTTGATTTTATTCCTGTTTCCAACTCATGTTCTTCTGGGGTCTATAAAAGAAAACATTCGTATAAACTGAGATACTGCATATTGAAAAGAAAAAAGCAACAAGAAATTGTGGAGACAGATGATCATTTGCTGCTTTCAGACACACCAGCAGGTCAAACCCTAAGAGCCCTGGGATCAGCTGGAAAGACCATTCATTGCAAAGCTGAATTAACAGCAGGATGACTTCATTTCAAGGCTTCCTTGGGTAGTGCATTAGCCAAAAGAACTGAAGGTTTCTGATTTAGGAAGAGAAGAGGCCATAAATATTTTAAATCCCTCTCCTACAAAGAAGAAAGGCAAAATTCCTTTCTTTTTGATGCTCAGCTTTAAAGGCAAATCAGGCCTAAATCCCATTCTTTGCTGTCCTCTGCCAACTCATACCCAGATTCCTGTTAAACTAACAAACCCATCAGGAAATACTCCATCTTTTCCAGGCTGGATTGTCAGGAGATGACAACAAGATGACACACTTCCCTGAGAATGAGCAGCCCATAATAAGCAGCCATTATCTCAGTGATGGAACACCCACTCTTTGCTGGTGCTATCATGCACTGCTGCTTTTGTCAGAGCAGCACCAGGAGCTCTGCACAGCTCCTGCAACCACAGACCCCAAACCAGCCGCGTTTCAAAGCCAATCCTCGCTCACGACGTTTTCACAGCACGCCAAAACGGGGTGGGGATTTCTATCAAATCCTCAATGAACAAAAGAGAATTGGGGATGGAAGAGACAGACAAACCTTGAGCCTCCACAGTGGGTATCCCAAATTTGGATCTCTGTTAAAAAACCTGCTTGTTTTCGTTCCTGCACTGAGAAGATACTCCGCTGGAAGGCCTTGAGTTTGCGAAATGTAACGAATCTAGGAAAGAAAAGGACAAGAGTGAGGACTCCCACCATAAAGAATTCACTGCTAATGGGGTAACTAACAGCCAGGTTTGTTCACAGCTCATAGGAAATTACCTGTAAAGAAAGACTGCCCAGATATGCAAAAGTGCAAAATTAAAGGGATCATCAAGTAGTTATAAAGCCACTTTTGCAATCATGCAAAAATTTGAGGTTTGAAATGCATCTTTCTTATTTTATGGAAATATTCTTTGCTAATGTATATGTAAGCAGACTGTAGGCTTTAAAGACATTAAACAGTGTAAGAAATACATATTTTGAGAGAAAAATACTACAGAATTTATCATGTATGTATAAATAATTAAAGGCATAATTATCCAAGCAACGTTGCTGTGCCTGCCTACACAATCCACCAGCCACTCAGTTTCAGAATAATTCCATTGCAAAGCTCTCACTGACCAAGAAACCAAGACCAAATATCCTCAAGCACATTTAATATACTTATTTTTACATTTTAAAAAAATGGCTCAGAATTTTGGAAGATGCACCTGAATCCTTGTGATGATATGGGTAAGACACTGGTGAAGAAATAACAAATAAAAAGGTATGCTCAAAAGGAAAGAAAACAGCAAATTCATTAAAAACTCCACAGTGTTAACGTAACTATGCCTTGATCAAACCATCAATTACAGATCCTTAGCATTTCTTATTTGCCAAACTCCTGCTACGCCACTGTGCCAAAACAAGGCACTGTCACAGCTTGTGATCACATGAATTTATGGGCTCACTTTTCAATTAAGCCAAGGTGGATCCAAGCATCTGCATGTGAATATTTCTTGTATCTACACAATAGTTGAGATAGCAGTTCCATTTTTACAGGAAATAACTTTTGCTTTACAGCCAAAGGGTGTTTAAAAAAACAGCTGTAAATCCCACCCCAGCCCACGAACTCATTCCTGGAGAGGTCCTCTCACAAGGTCCCCCTCAGCTTTCACTTGCTGCTGCAGAATCTCAGAAAACATGGAAGCCAAGTCATCCCCAGTCTTCAAGGGAAATTCAGACATCAAAATGAACGCCATGAAGTCACACCTCACACTCCCTCACACAGGGCTGCAAAATCCTGTCATTGAGCAATGGAAAAAGCAGCTCCTCCCCAGCCACCTACATGAGCAGATAAGGTTTTCAGAATGACACAAAACTCAGTGCACAAGGAAACCACCAGGCCCTACCTCAGCTACTTTAATTCATTCTTCTCATTAAGGTACCACTGTGTTTCCTTTGGAAATTTACAGTGCTGGGAAGACACATGACAAATAAGTTTTCAAACTTAGTAAGTTTTCATGTATTTTATCACATAAGGAACACCATACCAAGCACTGTAACAAGATCCCACCACAAAAACCCCAGTGGAAAAGCTACTCTGGAAAAAACCCCTCTCATAGACTTTTTGTCCTTTTATAGGCACTGACTAGGCCAGGTAATAATGCCAAGTATCCACAGAAAGGACTAATTAGTTCAAGATGCCTCTCAGAGTCTTGCCCTTGGATTCCAAAGACAGCTTGAGGCTCACACTTTGCATAAAAACTGAGGGTTGCTGTAGGTATTAAGAGGGCAGGAATGATGGGCTTGCTTTGTCCCCACATGGAAAAACTGCCCTCATGGTGAAATTACAGAGGGTGTTTCACACCAGGACACACACACCCCTCGCTTCTGCTTTGGCAGGAAGGTGTTTCAACAGCTTTTGGGTTTGGAAACCAGGGATTAATTGCAAATTGGCCCCTTTTTTTGGACAGGATACACTCAGCTCAAGTGAAAACACACACAACTCCGTGCTCCCTGCCCAGAGACAATGGGAATATCACAGAGAGAAAATGAGCTCAGACAGCAGCAATGTGCACTGATGGAAGCTGATGCAGGACATGGGGGGTTCAGGAGGGTTTGAAGACAGAAAATGGTGGCTTCATGTGAGGATCCCACATCGCCCACGTGCTCTCACCTGGTCGTACTCAGATGCTCCTGGATACAGAGGCCAGCCCAGAAACAGCTCAGCTATGACACAGCCCAGGGACCACATGTCAATGGCTTCACAGAATGGCAAACCCAGGATGATCTCAGGAGCTCTGGTAAGGGAAAAGGAGAGAAAGGCCAAAGTCAAATCTTTTATTCTGAAAGCTGCATTTCTTCTCTGTAAATCACTCTGAGTAAAGCCCCTCCACACACAGGTAAATCAGTGTGAATGTAAATTATTCACTTTAAAGCAGAAGTTGTTTCCTTGGGTGGCCTAATGGATCCCAACCTTTTTATCACTCACATGGATTCTTTTATTGCCACGATGCCCCCCAGCTCCCTTGTATCACAGGAGGCCTTTATATCACAGTTGCATAAAGTTAGTTCTTGTGTAATCAGTTTAATTACACTTGACAGCATGTGAGGTGTCCCTGAGACAGCACACAGCATCACAGAATTATGGGGAGACCTTCAAGATCATCTAGTCCAGCCTATCCTAACAGAATTGGGAAGAAAAGCTCTGGCAAACAGAGACTTTTCTAGGAGAAGGTCTGGAGACCCCAGCTAGGCAGCTGCAGGAGGCTTGCCTGCTTCACGTGGGAAAGAAGAGCACCTGCAGAGTCAGGAAAAGGAGCTCCTCAGAGAGCTGCTGGGTTTCTATCAGCAGGTTTTCATGCAGGGTTTGCTCAGAGTTTCGAGTTTAAAATGGATGCAGAGAGCCCAGCTGGAGGTTGTGTTTCAGGTTTCTGTGCACTCAACCACACCTAATGCAAAATGTACCTGTCTGGCCCAGCCTTTATGGGGAGGTGATAAAAAAAACTCACACTCCAAGCAGGGTTTGCTTCTCTAACAGGTTGGAATTTCAGGGAGATTTCTGTCTGGAGCTGACTCATAACACAGAAGGATGTTTTAGTACAGCTCTTCACCTACACAGAGTTCTGAAACAAACTGAGGCTGTTCCGGCAGGAGAAATTCTGGTCCTACATTTGCATAGAGCACAAAACCCCAGGTGCTGCAAACCCCACATGAGCTGGTGTGGGAATTTACTCTGGAAAGTACAGGAAATACAAAAGCCTTGACCTTTATCATGCATAACTAACACGAGAGCAAAGGAGGACAAAAAGCCCTAAACTCCAGGCTATCCATTTCCAGGGCTTGTGTGGCATTTCTGGTGTTACACTATGGATACTTCAGGTGTTAAAAAAGGCTCTGAAACCAGCTCTGATCACTCCACACAATTCTAAAAACCAGGGCTTGCATCATGTCCAGGTGTCAGTAAATCTGACACTCACCCTGCTCGACTGCTCAACCTCCCAACTGTTTGTCCATGGCAAGAAGTGACTCCCCAGTTAATCACCCTCTGTGCCATGCAGACACAGGGACACCTTTTGTTTCAGGTGTCTACACAGGTGGCTCCAAAACAAAGGCACTCAGCACAGCTGCTCAGGCACAGGGCACCTGAGAAAGCACAAGATCAGAAAAGGACAGGTTGGATTGAGCTTGGAGCAACCTGGGATAGTGGAAGGTGTCCCTGCCCATGGCAGGGCTGGGATGAGATGAGCTTTAAGCTCCCTTCCAAACCAACCCAGTGTGAGATTCTATAAAAAAGATAAATGGCTCAGCCCGTTGCAGTGAGGTCACATTTATTCTTTATTATCCAGATTTTAATATGTCTGAGCCCCCAAAACCAGAGCCATGATACACCTCCAGTAATCAGAATAATAGATTGTTCAAGCTGAGACATAATGACACTCTCTACTCAGCACTGATCTGTTTCTACCTTCTTGTTCGGCTGTTCTTGGCAGTTGTTGAGTTTGGAAAGGTTTCTCACATGTGCAAATATAAAATGATTATGCAAATATGAGCAGTAGCTGATATTTGAATGCTGACTGTCCTGCTAACATTTATATTTTAAGGAAATATGCTAGAATTGATACAATTTTCTACAGGCTAAGAGGTGCAAACCACCTCTTGGAGGAATCTCTCTCTTCACAAGTAGAAAAAATACAATTCTTACACTTAAACAGGAGCCCCCCTTACCATTACTTTATGAGACACCATCAGCAACCTGTACTGCCCCACTTGATTATCCTGATGCAGGAATTTCCAATTCAGAAAGGACCCAGACCTGTCATATAAGGAATGCTGCATTTGCACTGGCAAACAAACTAAAATATAGATGGCTTGTGGAATATGCAGAGCATGCTAATCCTTCTCTAGTGTGTTAAAACCCCTCACCAATTCCAATGGAAAGAGAGCTTTGTGGCAGTTTGTTGGTCTTTAACTCCAGGATGGAACAGACTTATGTATTCCTAAATCTCAATACCATGATGATAGCAAGTTGAACTCTTGTATTTTATTCCCTGCAACTAAATAAATGAACTTCTCATGAGCCATCTGATTTCATCCTGATTGCAGGACAGGGCTGGGAAATCAGAATTCCTCTCATCTCTTTTTACACCACTGCAATTAGCAGCCTTATGAGACGTGAGCTGAACCAGGACAGCAGGCAGAGGTCACTTCCATAGCTGCTCTGCCAGAGATTAAAGTGATTTTAGCATCTTAAGCTCTTTGAAATAAAATCAACAACACTCTTTGCACAGATGCTTGCCAAGCACTGCCTCCCAAAGCTGACAAATACACTCAGGCACTCTCAGAAGTGAAAGGACTCACAGCAGCCCCAGAAAACTGCAAGACTCCCTCCCAGCATTTCCAAACACCCCATGTTTACACCTGTGCTTTGGGATGGTGGAACACAGAGCCTGTGCAAGTGCAGCAATGCAGGGAGCAGCAGGGCCAGCACAGAGCTGGATTAGCAGAGTTAGACTTGGCAGCAGGTGCTGCTGCTCCCCAGGCCAGCATGGCTGGGACAGAAGTAGGTCATGGAGCCCAAAGCAGAGGTGAGAAATGGATACTCCTGCACTCTGCAGCTCCCCCAATGCTCAGGGCCACCTTCTCATGGCCCAAATTGTCCAGTCCTACAGTCTGTGCTGCACACTGGCCCACAGGCAGCACCAGGAGGCAGGGAGCTGAGTAAAACTTCCAGGGTGGCTGCACTCACATATAACACAGGACATGAGCAAACCCCACTCTGCACAGCAGGGAGATCAGTATTCCAGGGATTTTTTTTATTACTGCACACTGTTTCCTTCCATTATTCAGCCCCCCCAAGAAAAAAAGCAACCTCACCTGAGGATGATACTCTCATTTTCAGGTGAGGAATTACTGCAAAAACATCCTAGACCTGCCACAGAAACTGTTCACTGCAGAGAGCTGATCTACTCCTACTCCATGATGGGCTTCAGAGCCAAAGAACTCTTCATGGGCACTTCTAGTCACTCTTTAAAGTGTGAGCAGTGGGATTGCCCCTCCTGAGTGGGGTCAGGCAGCAGAGGCAGCAGCAGTGTCCATGGAAAATGGATCCTGCCTCAGCCCTGACAGGCCTGTCCTGACAAAGCCAGAGTGACATCCCAAGGGGACAACGCTGCTGGAGCTGGACATGGAGCAAGGTGTCACTGCCAGCAGCACAGCCAGACCCTGGGCAAGCTGGGCTGTTGGGCAGGATGACCTCCAGCAGCACAGACAGGAGTTAATAAAAGAAGATTTTTTCCTCAAGGGTACATAAATCAGAAAATCCATCTTACAGCACCCGAGCGTGGCTGGTTCAGAGGTCTCTACAGCAGAGGTTACCTAAGGGTCAGTAACAGGGACTGAAAGCTAAAAAGCAAGCACAGAGAAATTTACTTTTAATGGCTGACAGAGAACCATATGAAGAATTGGTCTATGCTCTTTCATTAAACACAGCATTGAAAAAACTTCCAACTTGAAACTCATCTGAAGACTCATTTAATGTGAATATGGGTAAAGCAATCCAGTTCTTCCACAACAAGCTGGTTTCCACGCCATCTCCGTAAATTCCTAGATTATGGATTTTAGTAATCATCACCATTAGACTAATTACATATCACTAAATACTAGATTTCCACATCACAGCATTCTTCACTCCAGCCAAGCAGACAGTCCAACGCCACCTAATCCCAGGTTATTTGCCTTTCTGGCAGAGTCAGTCACCGCAGGGAGCTGGAAGGGGCTGGGAGTCCAGTGCCCCACACACAGATGGAGCAGGAATTTCCCTCCCTGCAGCCCCTGGAAGATTCTTAACACCCCTCCCTGCTTTTCCTCAGCTAAATCTGTTTTCTGAGATACCAGAATCTGGAGAGCACCATGGGCCTCCCCAAACTGCTTTGCTGACATGTGTGGCAAGTCAGATAGAGCTGATTCTTGACCAGTGGTCACCTCTCCACGCAATAACAACAAAAGTGATGATGTATTTTAGAGAGTGAGCACTTTTACAGAGCTGTGGGGCACAAGGGACAACTGTACTACAAAAAAAAACCCACCAATCAATAGCTTAGAATTGGAAAGACTGGTGCCAACAAGCTGAGCAAAGATCATGAGCAATGGATTAAGAAAAGTCTGTATCACATGAAAGGAATGTCATGGAAAGCTGGTACTGGGTGTTAAAAAGAAAAACAACACAAAAACAAAGGGAGCAAGCACACAGGGAGCGTGAGGGATGAACAGAGCAAACCTACAATAAGCCAGGCTTCAAAACTGAAGTGAGCAGCCAGGGAAGACATCAAACAGGGCAGAGACAGGGTGGGGTGGAGTGTCTCAGTCCTGTCTGGTCCCAGCTGGAAGGACTAGATACTAGTTCTGAGTTTTGCGTCAAGTGAGCTCACATTCCACTCAAAGCAACCCTGACAACACAGCACAGACTCTTCAAGGCCCTTTGAAGCCAGAAGTTCTTTCTGCATCCATTTATTGAAGTCTGCTGCTACTTAAATTCAAATACACACTAAAAAGAGCCAAGCTGGAGGAATAATTGAAAGAAACAGCACAGCTTACTTTACGTACAGTGTCTAAGTTTAACGTTTTCTGCCCATAATTTATTTTTAATTCTTGGGCAGGAGTAGGGTAGAAGACATCTCTACATATTGCTAAGGGAAGCAGAGGTCTTTCTCATCACTGCTCTAAGGGAGCTGCAAGTCTCATGAAAGCATGACTTAGCCAGGGTTGACACAGGAAATCGTGCTCGCAAAGGGGGTTCAGACAAAGATGAAGAATCAGAAAAAACAAAAGCAAATAGAAATTGACATCCCTTTGACTTCTCTCCCTTCTAAATGTCCAAGGTTAATGGACTAGTTTCAGATCATGGCAGACAACCCCAAATGCATTACTTAACACTCCCACACTGCTTCTCCAATTTGCCACTTCGTACAGTGTCACAAGCCAGTGGACAGGGTAAAATCAACTTAGTGCAGTTGATCTGGGGGGGAAAGGAAGGTGATGGGCTGCAGATTAAGCCACCCTTGCAACGCAGACATTCTATTTATTTACAGCCAACTTTCAGAAGAAATCTCCAGGAAACATGCAGAGCTGAGGGTTTCCTGCTGCCCCTCAGCTGGGGTTAGACAGAAGAGCTCAGTGTGTGTAGAAGGAACCCCCAGCAGGATCAGCCTGACCTGGTTGAGTGAGCAGGGGCAGTGCTTACCTGTAATACCGTGACTGCAGGTACGTGGAGCACACGGCCTTGGACACGTGGCTGGCTGACCCAAAGTCTATCACCTTCACTCTGTAGGGCTGGCGTGCAGGATCCACCAACATGATGTTCTCTGGCTTCAAATCTGCGTGGATCAGACCCAAACTCTTCAGCTTCATCAAGGCAGTAGCCACTTGCTGCAGGATGGGCCGGATGTATTTCAGGGGCAATGGACTGAACTTGTTTTGCTTTAAGAAATCATATAAGTTCTGTTCCAGCATCTCAAAGACAAGGCATGTATGATTCTTGTGTTGAAAGCACTCGTAGGAGCGGACAAAGTTGTACTCGTCGGCATTCTCACTGCTCAGGCGAGACAGGATGCTCACCTCGATCTGGCCCTGCCGGGCGTAGGAAGGGTGGTTCTTCAGGATTTTGATGGCTACAATCTCCTTCGTGCTACGTTTCCAACATTTCGCCACCTGCCCAAACGTCCCTCGTCCCAGGAATTCCAAGACTTCATAGCTGTTGGTCATAGAGCACAGGATCTCATGCTGGACCAGCTGATAATCCCCCTCCCCACTGGAGCTGCTGCTTTTCGTGGTGACTGTGGTGGTCGTGGCCGCAGCACCCACCGCAGGTCTGTTTTGCAGCATGAGAGGTGGATGTTCCTCAATGATCTGCACACTACCGTTGCTGTCAACCTCTTCACTTTTCCTTTTTAATCCACATTTTTGGTATGGTTCCAGCAAAGAAACGTTGCTCCTGTGGGTGAGGGTCTGGCTGCTCTGGAAGGACGCTGTGGCGCTGCTGCCGGTGCTGTCGGCCGCGGTGACCACGATGTGCTCGACGGAGGGAGCGGGGAGAAGGAGGTTCTGGTCGTAGGCAGGGATGCTGAAATTGGCTACCTGATGAGAGGAGCTGGCTTGCCCTTGAGCTGCTGGGAGGTTTTTGCTGTGGGTATAATACTTGTCACTACTGCTCTGTCCTGAAACATCCCAGACAGACGGCTCCACTTTCAGTTTCTTGGCACTGCAGAAGGCACTCGAGGATACTGACGGAGGGGAGAACACCTGCAGCTGTGAGGCCATACCTGGAAAGGGAGAGGAGAACTCATTAGGGGCAGCAGATTGCGATGGACAAGATCCTGTCTCTGCACAAAAACCAGAATGAGGAGTGTTTTTCTGAGCACCATGTGGTGCCCACCAATGAGGAAGGGAACCTCTGTAACTGCTTCTCCTAAGGGCATCACCAAGCGAGGCTATGCAGTGAGATTACTGCACTTGAGAAACACACGGCTCTTTATCCAGCTCTCTAAGGGCTAAAGGAGTCCCAGGACACAGCAGGAATCACAGAGTCAAGTAGATTGGAAAGGACCTCTGAGATCACCGAGTCCAACCCTGTGACCAAACACCACGCTGTCACCCAGACCAGACCACTTAGTGCCACGTCCAGTTGCTCAAACACCTACAGGGACAGTGACTCCACCACCTCCCTGGGCAGGCAGCCCGTTCCACCGTCTAATCAGCGAAGAAATTCCTCCTATTGTCCAACTTAAACCTCCCCTGGCGCAGCTAAACACTCTGTGCTCTTGTCCTGCCGTTGGTTACCCGGGAGAGGAGCCCGACCCCCACCTGGCTACACCCTCTTTTCAGGGAGTTGCAGAAAGTGATAAGGTCACTCCCGAGCCGCCTTTTCTCCAGGCAAAAAAAAAACCCACAAAAAACAAAAAAACAAACAAACAAAAAAAACCCCAGTACTGAAGAAAACAATCCTGAGGATCGGAGGAGCGCAGGAAGTGAGAAGACCCTGCTAAAATTACGATCCCGTCCCCAGGCCTATTTCCTAGGCACTGTAAAAACAGAGTCGGTGGGAAACCCAACCCCGGCAGGCCCAACCTCGCCCCGGGGCAGCGCCCGCCGCGCGGCCCGAAACGCCGGGAGCGGAGCCCGCCGGGCCGAGCCGGGCCGGGCCGTTACCGGGGCTCGGGCCCGGCCCCGCCGCC
>WAAE01004687.1:363133-401287 GCA_013400495.1 Nicator chloris
CCGCCGCTCCGGGCCCCGAGCGCCCGCACAGGCCGAGCCAGCCGAGCCCCGAGCGGGCGAGCGCGCACGTGACCGCGGGGCGGGGCGGCCGCAGGAAGCGCCGGGGCCGAGACCGAGCGGGGCGGGGCCTGGAGCCCAACGGGACAGCCCGGGCAACCGAGCGGGGCCGGGGAACCCAACGGGACGGCCCCGGCAGCCGAGCGGGGCCGGGGAACCCAACGGGACGGCCCCGGCAACCGAGCGGGGCCGGGAGCCCAACGGGACGGCCCCGGCAACCGAGCCGGGAAGGGCACGGGGAGCTCAGCCGGGCCGCACTCTCGGTGTCAGAGCAAGGCCCAGGCTCTGCTCCCGGGGCCCAGCGATGGCACCAGAGGAACGGGCAGGGGAACTGATGATACTCAGGAAGTTCCACCTGAACACGAGGAAGAACTTCTTTCCTGTAAGGGAACAGATTGCCCAGAGAGGGTGTGGAGTCGCCCTCATTGGAGATACTCCAGACCCATCTGGACACAACTCCGTGCCATGTGCTCTGCGATGGCCCTGCTGGCATAGGGAGGTGAGACCAGGTCAAATGCCTCCAAGAAGGGATTTAGTCCAGTCAGGACACCATCACCTACTCAAGAACTCCACGGTGTTTCATTCTGCCTTTTCCAAAGTCAATGTTACAGGGACGTTTATTTGCTTTCTTGAAAAAGCTTATAACGTTTAAAAAAAACAATTACAAATTACAAATACTCTTACCAAAATTCAGACTGAGAGTAGGTTTAGATTAGATATTGGGAAAAAATTCTTCATTCAGAGGGTGGTAAGGCCTCAGATTCACAAGAGAAGCTGTGGCTGCCCCATTCCTGGAAGGGTTTAAGACCAGGTTGGGCAGAGCTTGGAGCAACCTGGTGTAGTGAAAGTTGTCCCTGCCCATGGCAGGGTTTGAAGCTTGATGATCTTTGACCCTTCTGTGCTGGTTTGAAAGCAAAACCAGTGAGAGATTCCAAGTCAGAAATACAATTTAATAGGAGAAAAAAGAAAAAAATAAAAGCAACAGTTACAAAAGACCACTGACAGCATTAGAATACAACCTGACACCCTGTTAGTTAGGGTGGTGGTAGCAGTCCAGACGAAGTGGATCATTGTTGAAGCAATGATCCTGGAGAAAGGTCGGGTAGCTCTTGTCCTCTGGGAATCCAGTAACGGTCCCCTGTGCTGTCCCAAATCCCAGATTATGTCCAGGTGGGAATGCTTGGCTCCTCCCCCCTGGGTGGAGCATCTCACAATGGGCTGCTATCACTCTTCCAGTCACGCAGTGGGTCCTTGATCGCCCATTAAACAGAGAGAGCTCCCGGAGGGAGTTACCCATGAGTTATGCGGCAAGGCATTGATGGGCCATTAAAAGAAGATAGTCCGGAGGGAGCGAGCAAGGGGAACCCTGCCTCACCTGGCTTCAACAGCTCATGAATAGAACACATACTTTGGGCACATCTTACATTGTAACCTAGGACACCTTCCAACCTAAACCATTCCGTGATTCTATGAAAGCCTCAGAAACTCTCACAGCTTCCAGCTGTTTATGGGAACAGCAGCATAAGTGTGAACCCCCTCCAACAAAACACTGTTTTAGCTCTGTACCCTCTGAGACAGGGAGGTCTCAGTCCTGCATGGAGGATCCAGTTCTCTTGGCACGATTCTCTGCAGGCTCACAGTGACCTCCAGGACAGAGTGGAACGTGATTCTCACCTTCCCCAGCACCCGCTCAGGAAGTCCCAGCCTCCCCGAGCCAAGAGGTTCCTGGTCAAAGTCTGTCCCAAAGGTTTTGTTGCACAACCCCTGGCTGCTTGTGCCTCAGGCTGGGGTTTGGCCAAGGGCAAAACCACAGCCACAAAAACTTCAGCATGGCAGTGGCTGTGGCAAAAGATCCCAAATTCAGCAGAAGGAATCACAAACACAGAACATCCACAGGAGCTCACTGAGGGCAGCACTTCACATGATTATCAAGGTGACTCTACATTTTCAACATGTTCTAGTACCTTTTCAGAGGACTCCATAAAAAAAGCACAAAGAGATTTTAGGCTTTGGAATACACCCAAAGTGACAACACACTGTAGAGGTAATTATGTAAACTCATTCATTTTCTGGTGAAGGAAAGCTTCCACCATTGCAGTTTTGTTAATCTAGGAAAGAAGCCCGTGAGCTGCAGGAACAGAGAGCAGCTCTGCAGCAGGGAAGAGAGAAGATGTTGGAAGCGCTTTGGCTTTGTATTTGGGGAAGCAGAGTCAGAAACCCAACCCAGCAGCGCTCTGGGGTGTTCCCTGCAAGGTGGCATTACACATTTGTTTCTGTGGAGCACAGGAGCCAGGCAAGTTTTACCTCAGCCTCTCAACAACAACCTAGAGAACAATTTTCCCCTCTCCACAGCATAAACAGGGCACTCCTTCATGCTTTCCTACTGTTTTGAGAAGTTAGAGCCAACTGAGCTGTTCATAGTGCAGTGATTGACCCTCCCCAGGCAGCCCTGCTCCAGAACCTGCCCTCACAACACACCAGTATTTGATCACAGCTTGGTAAAACAGCACTGAAAACTTGCCAAAGGGAACTCAGCTCGTTCCTTGTTCATCTGCAAGGCCTTGGCTGAGCTGTTTCCCCATACTGGGGCTTGGTTCCCAACTGTGGAGCAGAGATAAGCAGCTGGAGCATGCTCTGTGAGTACAGATTTGGGAGGACTTTGCTCAGAGCACGTTCTGTTCCCTGCCACGATAACTGAAGTTTCCAAGCATGTGTCCCTCAGGTCTCCTACAGTGAAGCCACCACTGGGTGCAGCTTTTCCTTGTCACTGCTGTGAGCAAAACAGACCTGTGGGCAGCAGTGCAGGTGAGCTGGGAGCAGCAGGCACAGAGCCGGCTCTCCATGACACTCCAGCTCTCAGCTGCTCCCCTGTGAGCCAGGCTGGGAGCCAGGGAAATAGGGAAATCATGGAGACAAGTGTGAGGGAGAACAAGGCCTGTAAGAGGCCAAACATTTACTGCCAGGAGACTTCATGCAATCTTTTAGGTTGGAAAACTAATTTAAGATCACAGAGTACAACCATTAACCCAGCACTGCCAGATTCATCACTAAATCCATCTTCAGGGGAAGCTGAAGGATGCCCAGAAGCCCCAACAGTCAGCAGTTCCAGTTTTCCCCCCAAAGCCACGTTTTATTTTCCAGCATTTTAGGATAGCACACAAAAGCAGTATTTAAATACTTAACAGGGAAGAAATGTTTGGCACTAAAATGCCTTGTGCACCTGCTGTGCTGAGGCAAAGGTCTCCAACAAAATACCTGTTGGCCAAATCTCTCCTGCTTCTATTGCCTTTTAAAGCCACGGAGACATTTTGGGTTTCCTTGGCTCTGCATGATGGATAACTCCCTCCTCAAGTGGCAGGAATTACCTTTTTAGATCTAGAAAATGAAGCCAGCATTTTATTCTGCAGCTTTAAATGAGCACACAGAAATAGGATGCAGATCCCCAGACTCTGAAGTCTGCAATGTTCACTTGTTTGTGCATGATTAAAGCTCAGATTTACCTCTGCAAAGAATTAAAGAATTACCATTTACAACTCCTTTTTGCCCAGAGGCTGACCAGGAGGTTCTCCATTTACTTTAATAAATAGTTGATAAGAACAAAAGAGGAAAGGCTGGATGCCACAAAAAACATCAGATCTCCCAGGTCATTTGCAACATGCCCAAGTGGAGCAGTGACTCAGAAGGTGAGCATTCCTCCCCAGCAGTGGAGAGGCTGCTCAAAGCAGGACGTGGAATTAGGAGTTCAGGCAGTGCTTCACTCCCCTGCCTGTCAAATGAGTCACTTGAATTTCAACAATATTTAAATAACAGCCTGCATCTCCCAGGCAGCAGCAGCAGCCAGCACACTACAAGCACAGCACTATCATTTCCATGTTACAAAACGTGCAGGTGTCTCCACTCACACCCACCTGATGGAGCTCTGCAGTTGAGTTTGGATTAAGAAATAATCCACACAGAAAAGTCCAAGCAGCAGGACACAGCAGGAGGCTCAAGCTGCCCTTGCTGCCCTGTGTGCAGTTCACAGGACACTGATCTGTCACTTCCAAAGTCCCCTTGGCTGCTGGCAGGCAGAGGTACAGCAGTCCCAGGGACAGGCACTCCTTATGTAACAGGGAATAATATTGCCATGCCTGGGAAAGCACAGGGTT
Organism: Nicator chloris; assembly: GCA_013400495.1. Taxonomy (NCBI): domain Eukaryota; kingdom Metazoa; phylum Chordata; class Aves; order Passeriformes; family Pycnonotidae; genus Nicator; species Nicator chloris. The sequence continues at coordinate 367,339 of WAAE01004687.1, forward strand.
GGGAGTCAGGATTCATGTTTGCCAAACAAACAGCTTTCCAAACATTCCCACTCTGGCTGTCGACACTCTCACTGTTCCGGACAGCCCTGTTTGTGACTGCTGCATCCAGGAGCACCTTTGCTTTTCACAAGGCCTGGCCCGAGTCCAAGAGCAAACTTCCTTTTCTGGCTCAATTCAGGGAATTCAGCCCATCTAGCTGCCTCTTGGAAAGGCCCTGTAGGACACTATGTTCAGAAAATTCTGAAACATTTTGCCTGGGCAGTAACAAAAGGAGGATTAAAGAGAGCTGAGGAACAAACTGGTTTGTTGCTCCAGGACAGCGTCCAGTGACCATTCCCACTCCAGCTGCCCTGACCATATGAGGGGCCAGTTTGAAACGCTGGCAGTGCTGTTTGGCAGAGTCAGCTGCAGAGAGTACCCAATGGTTTGTCACACTACAGACACTTCCCAGCTGTGCCAGGCCAGGGCTCTGCAGCTGATCCAAAGTGGGAAAGTGCTCAACCTCTAACAGAGCCAGTTCTGCTGTTCAGTCACAATCTTCCCAAACAACACTGCTCAGACTGATCACACCACCAAGCAGATGTTTCATTATCTCCCATTCCATTTGCCACGGCAGGACAAGAGCAGGCAGAATGGGAAGGCAGAGCACCGGCAGTTACCAGGAGTGCTTTGCAATCACACAGAATTCAGAGGTGCAAGGCTGAGTGCAGAGACTGCAGAGGATTTAGTGACCCACTCTGCAAAGTCTACAACTCAAGAACCCAGACAATTCCTACTTTTCCTAGCCACACAGTGCTTTTTTTTTCCTGAAAAAGCACTGACAATTAGCATTGAGATGGCACTTTCAGGAGAGCAGGAATACATCCAGCTGCAGCTGGCTGGCTGGATGCAAAAGCTGGAAGTATTAGTAGATTAACAGATAGAAAACAGATTATTGGATTTTAAGGCACTTCATTTTCTTGATTTCTTTAAGCAGCATTTTTAAAAAGCACCTTAATACAAACAGTTGTAATTCACTTTGGAATGAACTACTCATGGCAAGTGAGGTATCATAGACTTACAGAAAGGAGACTCTTTGAGACTCTCAGATTCCCCCCCTTGCTCCTTTCATCACATTCCAGCCATCATTACTCAGCTGCAGACAGCTCACACCCTCTGCAGCTCTGCTTGAATCAACCTCTCAGTGACTTTTCTAACAGGGGACAGGCAAGTCACTGCAAAAGGTGGACACGAGGCACACAGTGAGTGGGACCACAGTGCCCAGTATAGTGTGGGGACACAGCAGCTGTAGAGATAAAAAAATAAATAAGTTTTTAAGAAGTACCATCTACAAACTGGTTCTAGTTTCCTCTTTGTCCTCTATAAAGAGGTACAGAAAGGAGAGCCCCAGAGCTGAGCTCCTCTCTCCTAATGGGAAACCTGAGCATGGAGCAGAATGAAACACTGCTACCTGCTGCACTGGCACCAGCAATGTCACACAACTTTTCAGGGTGTGTCTCCCTTCCGAAAAAAGTCTTCTACCACCTGATCAAATGTCTGTGAGGAATTCTGCTTTAGGACATTTAAGGGAGTGAGTAAATACTGCTCTGCAAATCCAGTTGCAAGGTGCTCACTGGAAACAGGTGCTGCTCCTGCTGTTCCCACCTGTTCCCCATTCAGCTCTTCCTTCTCACCCCTGTGACAAGTGCAGCCTTCTTTAGAGCAGAGACCTGGCTCACAGTAGTGCTGAGGAGCCTTAACATCTGTAAACGCTTCAGGTTTCTCAGTACTTTTCTCTGGGGACTCATAAACAACCCCTCGGGGCACAGAACACCGCAGGGCTCTTTTCCAGAGACTTGTAGATGTCTGCCCCCTCCTTCGGCTTTGCTGCTGTCCAGACTCTTGCACAGGCTTTGAGCCTTTGAAGTCAGGAGGTACCTGAGGAGCAGAGCTCAGGTATTCCTGGAAGTAAATCTGGCACATGTCACCCTTCACAATGGGAATGATGGAGCAGGGTTTCAGCCACTTCACGAACTCGCGCAGCTCCGTAAAGGACGAGTGATCTGAGTATGGAATGAGGTGGATGTTGGGGTGGGTGACTTTCACAGGCCTGCCCGTGGGGATGATGGCAATGGTGGGGTGCAGCGTGTTCCAGGTGACGAGCGTGTCCCAGCGGATCTCGGCGACATCCACGGCGCGGATCCAGCCCGCGCCCTCCTCAGTGGTGAACACATCCGGCAGCTCCAGCAGCCGCATCTGCTCCAGGCGCCAGGGGCTCACCACCACCCACGTGCTGAACTCCAGCGCCAGGTCCACCAGCAGCGTCTCCTTGCCCAGGGTGTACACACCTGCCAAGGGAGCAGCGGCTCAGGGACAGGGCAGGGGGACACAAGCCCTGGCTGGGGCCGTGCTGGCAGGAGGGAGGGCAGCACTCACCGATGACCACATGGTGCTGGGGGTGGGCACGGATGAGGTGGGCAGCCTGGCGGGTGGCCAGCGCCCGCGAGGGCAGGGCCCGATGGGGTTGGCAGTGGGTGTTGTCCAGGTACAGGCGGTCAATGTGGCAGCCCCTCAGCGCCGGCTCACCCTGCATGGCGCTCGTGTAGCGGAAATCTCCTGCAAGGACAGGGATGGCAGGGCCCAGAGAGGGTGAGGAGTTTCCCTCACTGAGGATATTTCAGAACCATTTGGTCACAATTCTGTGCCATGAGCTCTGGGACAACCCTGCTTGAGCAAGGAGTTAGGACCGGGTGACCCACTGCAGTCCCTTCCAGACTGACCCATTTTGTGATTCTGTGATTGTGGGAACCTGGCCTGTACCTGTGTAGAGGATGGTGCCAAAGGTGCCCTCAAAGAGGAACATAACGGAGCCAGGGCAGTGGTTGGAGTCGATCAGCGTCACCGTCACCTCATCTACGACATGGCTCTGCCCCACCTCCAGCGGCCGGATCCAGCACATCGGCACCTGCAGGGGCCGAGGTGTGAGGGCTGGGCAAGGCAGGTGACGAGGGTTGGGACAGGCAGGTGGGGGTGTGCAGGAGATGAGGCCTGGGTGTGGCAGGCGGGGGTGCCCAGGCGATGAGGGCCGGGGCGGGCGGGACACACCTACCTGCAGGCGGTGGTGCAGGAGGCGGGCGGTGAGCGGGGAGCAGTACAGCGGGCGGCTCCAGGTACTGGACAGCCCCACCGTGTGGTCCGAGTGCATGTGGGAGAGGAAGAAGAGGCGGGCGCCGGCCGCCTTCCGCAGGCTCCAGAAGTCCACGGCGATGGGGGTCCCGGGCAGCACCGTCCCGCTCATGGCGGGCGAGGACCCCGCTCCCCTCACGCCGGTTTTGGCGGGAAGCGCCGCGCGCGCGCGGGCGGCGCGGGGCGGGGCGACGTCACGTGGGCGGGGGTCACGTGGGCGGGCCCCGGAACGGGATCGGGACCTGGGAGTAGGGCTGGGATCGGGACTGGCAGCTGGGATTGGGATCTGGGACCGGGACTGCATCCCGGGATCTGGGACTGCATCCCGGGATCTGGGACTGCCATCGGGACGGGGCCTTGGGACTGCGACCGGCACCGGGTCCTAGGACTCGGAGTGTGACCGGCGCTTAGGAGCGGGGCCGGGCGGGGCCATGCCGTACCTGGGCGGCGAGGAGGCGCAGCGGGAGCTCCGCCGGGCGCTGTCGAACCCGCACGTGCAGGCGGACCCGGCGCGGTACCGCGGCGCCGTGCTGCGCGTGATCCGGTACGGCGGGCGGGCCGGGCGGGGGGCGCGGGGCCGGGCCGGGCCGCGCTGAGCGCTGTGCCCGCCGCAGGCTGATGGCGCAGGGCGCCGACGTGTCGGGGCTGTTCCCGGAGATGGTGAAGGCGGGCGCGGTGCCGGACGTGGTGCAGAAGAAGCTGGTGTCGTTCTACGTGCGCGCCCAGGCCCCGCGGCAGCCGCAGCTGGCGCTGCTCGCCGTCAACTCCCTGCGCAAGGACTGCGCGCACCCCAGCCCGGCCGTGCGGGGGCTCGCCCTGCGCACCATGTGCGGCCTCAGGTGCGGCGCGACCGGGGCGGGCCGGGGGGTGTCCCTGGCCGCGGTGCCCCGCTGATGGCCGGCTGCCCTCCCGCAGGATGCCCGGGATCCAGGAGTACCTGCAGCAGCCCCTCGTGAACGGGCTGCGGGACAAGGCGTCCTACGTGCGCAGGGCGGCCGTGCTGGGCTGTGCCAAGATGGCGAAGCTGCAGNGGGCTGGGATCGGGACTGGCAGCTGGGATTGGGATCTGGGACCGGGACTGCAGATCTGGATCTGGGACTGCATCCCGGGATCTGGGACTGCATCCCGGGATCTGGGACTGCCATCGGGACGGGGCCTTGGGACTGCGACCGGCACCGGGTCCTAGGACTCGGAGTGTGACCGGCGCTTAGGAGCGGGGCCGGGCGGGGCCATGCCGTACCTGGGCGGCGAGGAGGCGCAGCGGGAGCTCCGCCGGGCGCTGTCGAACCCGCACGTGCAGGCGGACCCGGCGCGGTACCGCGGCGCCGTGCTGCGCGTGATCCGGTACGGCGGGCGGGCCGGGCGGGGGGCGCGGGGCCGGGCCGGGCCGCGCTGAGCGCTGTGCCCGCCGCAGGCTGATGGCGCAGGGCGCCGACGTGTCGGGGCTGTTCCCGGAGATGGTGAAGGCGGGCGCGGTGCCGGACGTGGTGCAGAAGAAGCTGGTGTCGTTCTACGTGCGCGCCCAGGCCCCGCGGCAGCCGCAGCTGGCGCTGCTCGCCGTCAACTCCCTGCGCAAGGACTGCGCGCACCCCAGCCCGGCCGTGCGGGGGCTCGCCCTGCGCACCATGTGCGGCCTCAGGTGCGGCGCGACCGGGGCGGGCCGGGGGGTGTCCCTGGCCGCGGTGCCCCGCTGATGGCCGGCTGCCCTTCCGCAGGATGCCCGGGATCCAGGAGTACCTGCAGCAGCCCCTCGTGAACGGGCTGCGGGACAAGGCGTCCTACGTGCGCAGGGCGGCCGTGCTGGGCTGTGCCAAGATGGCGAAGCTGCAGGGGGACTGCGAAGTGGGTCAGTGGCTGGTGGCCCTGGGGCTGGTGGCTGTGGGGCTGGGGGTGGTGGCCGTGCGGCTGTGTTGGTGATGCGCGTTCAGGCTTCAGGGCTGTCCTGGCGTCCCTGCACTGCCCCGGTGTTGTCGTGGCTGCAGGGCAGAAAGAGAGAGAAAGAGGAGGGTAATTAATGAAAGACTGAGAAAATTGGGATGGTTCAGCCTGGAGAAGAGAAGGCTCCGGGGGGACCTGATTGTGGCCTTCCAGTACCTGGAGGGAGCCTGCAAGAGAGCCAGAGAGGGACTTTGGAGAAGGGCATGGAGTGACGGGACAAGGAGGAATGGCTTCAAACTGAAAGAGAGCAGGTTTAGGATATTAGGAAGGAATTCTTCCCTGTGAGGCTGTGGAGGCCTTGGCATAGGGTACCCAGAGAAGCTGTGGCTGCCCCTGGATCCCTGGCAGTGACCAAGGCCGGGTTTGACAGGGCTTGGTGAGCCCTGAGGTAGTAGAAGGTGTCCCTGCCCATGGCAGGGGTGGCACTGGATGAGCTTTAAAGTCTATTCCAACCCATAACATTCTGTGATTCAGTGATTCAATTATTTTGTTCCATCCCCAGTCTCTGATCAGCCAGGGACCCACACAAACCCTCAGGGAAAAGCTGTGCCAGGGGCAGAGGTATCTGTAGAGCTTGAAGTTTTGTTGATCCCTTCTCCCAGTTCAAGCCACGTCTTTTTTTTTTTTGTGATAAATACTCTCATACAGTGATTAAACTGCAGTATGCCAACAGATCTTGATGGCAGGAGCTCTGTGCTTTGCAGATGGTGCTCTGGTGAACGAGCTCTACAGTTTGCTTCGGGACCAGGACCCCATTGTGGTTGTAAACTGTCTGAGGGCCTTGGAAGAGATCTTGAAGAAGGAGGGAGGTGTTGTCATCAACAAACCCATTGCCCATCATCTCCTCAACAGGTTTGTTTTCTTTGGTATTAAGATGGTGCTGGAAGCTCCTGTTGTTCTCATGTTTTCTATGCAGAGAGACAGTTTCTGTGGGGACATAACCTTCTCTGACCTCTTGTCAGGCACCCAGAGATGGAGGTGGCCATCCTAAAATAAACTGAACCACCTCAGGCTGAGGTCTTAAGGGAAATCTGGGATGCCCTGCTCTTCCAGGGAGTCTTTGCCTCAGCTGGTGGTTTGGTTTGTAACTGAAGGTTAACATGATTAGACTTTGGGGGTTTCTTTAGTGGTAATACACATGATATATCTGTGGGACAGGTAGGTTCCAGTGTGTCTCTCCAGATCCATTGAAAGATATATAACTGGAGTTTGGAGAAATCAGTTTTCCTGCAGGTAATTCTCCATGATCTAGGAAAAGAGGGGAATTGCTCTGCTCAGGGTTGTTGTCAGTGTTGCTGCCTGGTGTAAACACCAGCAAAAGTGCATGTGACTGATACTGAGTTAATAGCTGGGCAGTTCTCTTGTGATAAAACTGTGGCACCCACGTGGTTGGGAACACAGGCCACCAGGAGGTCAGGGGCTGAGGCCTCTGCTCTGCACAGATGTTCCTGCCGTCCCTGACTGTGTCCCCTGTGCTCCTGGCAGGATGCCTGACCTGGATCAGTGGGGGCAGAGCGAGGTGCTCACCTTCCTGCTGCGCTACAAACCCCGCAGCGAGGACGAGCTCTTCGACATCCTCAACCTGCTCGACGGCTACCTCAAGAGCAGCAGCCCCAGCGTGGTGATGGCAGCCACCAAGCTGTTCCTGGTGCTGGCCAGGGAGTACCCAGATGTGCAGGCAGATGTGCTGGTGCGGGTGAAGGGCCCGCTGCTGTCTGCCTGCAGCTCGGAGAGCAGGGAGCTCTGCTTCACCGCGCTCTGCCACGTGCGCCAGATCCTGCGGAGCCTGCCCGGCCACTTCAGCAGCCACTACAAAAAGTTCTTCTGCTCCTACTCGGAGCCCCACTACATCAAATGCCAGAAGATGGAGGTGCTGTGTGAGCTGGTGAACGATGAGAACGTGCAGCAGGTGCTGGAGGAGCTGAAGGGTTACTGCACTGACGTGTCGGTGGAGCTGGCGCAGGGAGCGATCTTTGCCATAGGTGAGAGCTGTGCCTTGGCTTGGCTGCAGCCCTGGACCTTTCAGGGGGGCTGTTCTCTGCTGAAGGGTGCCTGGGCAAGCACCAAATCACTGCTCTGTGCTGCAGCAGCACAGACACCAGCCTGCCCAGGTTGGTGGCAGAGTGTTTCTGAAGCACTGATTATTTCACAAGTCCTGGCATTGAGCTGCTTCAGGTTGTGCAGAAAGTCCTTGAATCTCGTGCTGTGAGGAGGTGCTCTGGAGAAAATGTGTCATTTCATCTTGTAAATGAGTCTTACAAGTGTTCAGTGGAGCTGTGCAGGGGGTGGAGGAGCTCTAATACCTGCTTGTTCTTTGAGTTGTGATGGGCACAGAGTTAAGGTGATAGTTTTGGGTTTGTGAGCTTTAAAAATAGGTGAGTTATTACAGTAGCCATAAGGAGAAAGTTGGGGATGATAAAATGCTTTTTTTAATGTATTACATTTAAGGAAAGTTCAGAAATCTTCTGAGGCATGGCCTCAAAAAAAAGGAACATGTCCTTGGTGTGGAGAACAAGCTCATTTGGCCACACTTTCAGAAATGGTAGTCAGAAAGGAAAAGAGGGAGACTGTTTCTTTAAAGTTTGTGATGAGTAGCTGGGCTCATGATTCCTGTTTCACTCTGATAGAAGGTTGGTTTTTATGTCTTTTTGGCATCCTTGCAGCCAATATTGCCAGGACTTACACAGAGCAGTGTGTGGGGATTCTGACAGAGCTTCTGGGCCTTCAGCAGGAGCACATCACCTCAGGTAACCTTTGCAGGCTGCTGCCTGGTTTAGGCTCTCAGGGGGTGTCCCTGCTGGGGCTCGTGATCCCAAACTCAGCACCCTCAAAGGCACTTGGCTTTCAGCTGAATTGGCACCTTCAGGTGGAAGTTTTCCAGGTGGGTTGAGGGGTATAAAGTGTGTTCCTCCTGCAGGAACTGCTCTCTGTGGGAAAGGGGAAGATGGTTGTAGCTGTGTTCATGCTTCTTTCTGGCTGCCACCTGCTGACTCAGGGAGTGAGGGGCTCAGCAGAGACATTTTACTGTCTGTTTGAGAGCCAAGATGATTAATAGATCTTTTAAATCTCTGTGATTTCTGTTCCTCATGTAATAGTCTGATTCAGTTGTTCCTTTTTTCTCCTCTGCCCTCAGATCCACCTTCACATCACTGCTGTTCCTGCTGTTCTCTTTTAACTGGTCTTGCTCTCAGATTTGAAAACCACACACGCACTCAGCTGTTGAATTCCATCTCAGGAGCTGTTGGTGTTTCTGAGTGGGCAGCAAAACCTTTAAAGATTTGACCTAAAGTTCACGAGCCTCATTTTGAATCGGGGTCAGCTTTAATTTGTCATCCTAACCTCGTGTGTCTGAAGCATCATGAGTCAGAGCTTTTTAAGGGCTGGCAGTGGCCAGAAGAGAGGCTGTTCTCCAGCAGAGGAACCATCTGAAGTCTCAGTGCTTTATTTTAGACCTGGTGCAGCTTTGCTCTGACAAATGCAGTGTCATGGGATTGGGAAGGAGCGTGCCTCAAATCACAGCCACAGGCAGGGCACTGACCCTATTGGCTGAGATTTGCAAAACTCCTTGAGTGGGGGGTTTGAAATGATTTTTTTTTTCCCCTACTGGTTTTTATAACTCTTGGGGGATGCTGATAACTTGTTTTCCTTGCAGCTGTGGTCCGTGCTTTCCGGGACCTGGCCTGGCTGTGTCCCCAGTGCACAGATGCCGTGTGCCAGGCACTGCCTGGCTGTGAGGACACCATCCAGGACAGCGAGGTGAGGGGGCAGCGCTCGGGGGCAGGTGGACAAGGACAGCTGAGCCTCCCTTTGCCTTGAGATTGGGGGGCAAAAAATCAGAAATCCTCAGATTCGTTCTCTCGGCGTGCTTATTTCCCGCCGACGCGTGGCACACAGCAGCTGTTTGCTGCTGTTCCTGTGGCTCCTTCAGGGCAAACAAGCACTGGTCTGGCTCCTGGGCACACACGGGGAGAAGATCCCCAACGCTCCCTATGTCTTGGAGGACTTTGTGGAGAACGTGAAGTGCGAGACGTTCGCGGCAGTGAAGATGGAGCTGCTGACGGCGCTGGTGCGGCTGTTCCTGGCGCGGCCCGCCGAGTGCCAGGACACGCTGGGCAGGCTGCTCCACTACTGCATAGGTGGGTTCCCTGTGTCCTCACGGCCTTTGGGGGACCTGGCTGTGTCCCAAAACTGTGTCAGCATCCTGGCTCTGAGGAGGCCATCCAGGCTGGCAGGGTCGGGTGGTTCCGTGCCTTGGGCTGCTGCCTGGCCCCTGGCTGGCTGGTGAGTGTGGAGTTACAGAGTCGTGGATTTGGAGTGGTTTGGGTGGGAAGGGATCTTAAAAATCATCCAGTTCCACCCCCTGTCCTGAGCAGGGACACCTTCACCGCCCAACCTGGCCTTGGACACTTCCAGGGATCCAGGGGTAGCCACAGCTTCTCTGGGCACCCTGTGCCAGGGCCTCCCCACCCTCACAGGGAAGAATTCCTTCCCAATATCCCATCTAACCCTGTCTTCTGTTAGTTTAAAACCATTCCCCCTTATCCTTTCACTCTCTGCCTGTCAGCAGGCTTACATTGTGTGGGTCTCATTTCGGCCTCCCAGGCTGCTGCTGGTTCTCTCAGGCAGCAGCGAGGCTGTTGAAGAGATCAATTTTTCTCAAAACATGCTCTGAGAAGCTGAGAAGAAGTAGTTGGGGTGTTTTGCTACTTTGTGGGTTTTGAACTGAGGACTTTTTGTGTGTGAGGTAAACGTGTTTACTACTACATCTGATTCTCAGAGTGTATTTTGAGAAAAACTTCTCTCTTCAACAGCCTCGCTGCTGCCTGAGAGAACCAGCAGCAGCCTGGGAGGCCAAAATGAGACCCACATACATTGTATCCCTGAAAGTCTGTTTGTAGTAATGAAGTGTTAGTACCCTGGGGAAAGGTGGCTGATGGAATTCTCCATGAATTGCTTCCCTGGTTGCCAGAGGAGGAGCAGGACATGGCCGTGCGGGACCGTGGGCTGTTCTACTATCGCCTGCTGCAGTCTGGGCTGGAGGAGGTGAAGCGGGTCCTGTGCAGCCCCAAGTCTGACCCCTCCCTGGGGCTCCTGGGGGACCAGAGCAAGCAGCCTGTCAATGCCTGGGCTTTGGAGTTCAACACTCTGGCCACAGTTTATGGCAGAGAGCGCTGGGCGCTGGCCACTGCCCAGCAGCCTGTGGAACCCTCCTACTCCTGCTCTCCTCGTGCTGCCTCCAGGAACAGAGACACAGGTAAAGCTGCCTCACCTTCCTCTGGGAGCCATTCTCCCCTTGCCTGCAGATCACAGAATCCCAGAATGGTTTGGGTTGGAAGGGGCCTTGAAATTCCTCTCGTTCCACACCCTGCCACGGGCAGGGATCTTCCACTGTCCCAGGTGGCTCCAAGCCCTGTCCAACCTGGCCTGGGACACCTCCAGGGATCCAGGGGCAGTCACAGCTGCTCTGGGCAGCCAGAATGTTCTCCTGTGGGTTTGTTTAGGAGAAGGTCAGAGTGCTTTGGGAATTTGGTGTTCTGATCACCTTGTGCAGTGTGTGGCTGGTCACTCACTAGCCCAGGGAATGCTGCTGGTGGCACTGGGATTTCTCTGCACCATCAGATGGGCTCTGTGGAGCTGGGAGCTGCATCTCATGTGTTTGTGCTTTCATTTCAGAGTCTCTGGTTTCTGAAGGGAATAAGGAAATCCTCGAGGTTCATCCTGATATTCCAATGTCTGAAGGGAATAAAGAACTCCTCAAGGCTCATCCTGATGCAGGCAGCCTAAGCTTGATTCCTGATGTTTCCCTGACTGCAGAGCAGTTTGAGAAGACCTGGCTGAGCCTGGACACGAGCTGCCAGTTCTCTCTGCCCTGGTGTGGGCCTGTCCATGCAGACACCATCCAGACAGCCCTCCGTGTTGTGCACATCCAGACCATTGCCATGAGCAAAGCTGGAGCCCAGCCCTGGAAAGCTTATCTGAGTGCCCAGGATGACTCAGGCTGCCTCTTCCTCACAGAGCTCCTGCTTGAGGCAGCAGATTCAGAGCTGCAGGTTTCAGTGAAGCAAAATGAAGCAAAGCCAGAGGCACTGCAGTCCTTCATCTCAGCCTTGAGGACAGTCCTGGAGGCAGTGGCTGGACTGGAGTCTTGACTGGTCCCTGCTCCCAGCAGGATGCATGCTCAGGGCTCAGGAAGAGTTGATTTCTCTGGCCTCTTTTGCCATACTCAGTGCTGGTTTGGTAGTTTTAAACTGCAGAGTTTCCAGTTCACCTGGAAAGCCTGGGTGGTGTGGGGGAAGCTGGGGCTGGGGAACAGGGCAGGGTGAAGGGTCTGCCCTCCCCCTGGGCTGGGGAGAGGACAGGGTCACCCTGGTGTGAGTCACAGGACTGGTGGCACATCCGTGCTGGCTGTCATGAGGCACAAATGTCACTGATGGAACCAGAACTGAGCAGAATTCAGCGATGTGTTTTGGAGAGGTTTTTCCCTGAGAATTAGAAATAATTAAAATAAACCAACAAAAACACCAGAGGCACCAGGACTCTGCCACTTATTTCACATTAAGAGGAACAGTGCAGGGAGGAGAGAATATTTCATTCTTGGCTCCCTTGACATTTGTTTTCTGTCTGATTTCAGTGGTAGCTTCACTTGGGGGTGAACAGAGCCAGGGAAGGTGGGCAGGGTACATCCTGCTCACTGGAAGCAGCATGTTCCCCTTCCAAGATAGACATGGGTTTTTCTTGAAATGTGTTACTGAGGTGAGAATTGCCCTCTCTGAAGTTCCCCCCAGCTCCCTGTGCTGTTGCCAAGCTCCTTTTGAGGGTGAGGTACACAGTGAGATTGACCTAACAGGGCTTTAGGGTACTCTGAGGAGCACAAACTTCTTTTAACCCTATTCTGCCAGATTTCTTGCAATTCTTGATTTCTTTGAATGACTTGATTGTACCCTCAAATGGCACTGTGTCTCCCCCATGCACTTCACTGAAATCCTGTCACTCTGTTCAACAGACTTCTGCTTTTCCTAATAAAACCATGAATCATTCTTGGCTGATTTCTGGAGTTTCTTGTTCCTTCAACCCTCAGGATGGAGTGATCTGATCACTGCTGTGGATCAGGGCAGCTCTGCAGCTCCTGCCTCTGTGGCCAACAGAGCTTTTCTCTCTGACCTTCCTTGAAGCAAAGCTTTAAGGAGCAATTGGGCAATAATTAATCTCAGTCTCAAATGCCAAGTTAGTGTACAGGGTGAACCTGCTGAAGGCAGATCAGCAGGCAGCTGTAGCAGGGCTCCTGTGAACAGTTCCCACAGCTGTGTTGTGTTCTGTCCTGGGGGACAGCTGCCCTGGGGCATTGGCATTATGCAGTTTTCAGGGAGAAACAGCTGAGAACTTGTTGGCAATCCATCGTTTACTCTGCTGTGGCCACACCAAGATTGGGCTCTGTCTGGGAAGGGGCTTGGAGCTTCTTTTATCCAGACCCCTTTCTTGAGGAATGAGCAGGTCAGCAGACTCCAATAACTTCTAAATATTTATTTCAGCTGAACTTAACAGAAATTACTTAATTTGGAACTCAACCATGCCCATAGCTGTGTGCAGCCCAGGAGCTTGGCTTTGCTAAACAAAGTCCTACTGGAGTCAGCACCAAACTTCTGCTTCTCTGTCTCAGGGTTTAATTCCTTAACTCAGGAGCTCAGCTTGCCCCTGGTGTGAGAATCAAGATAATGACTGATGGGCCAGAAAAAAAGCAGTTTCACAGACCCCACTTGGCGTTTTCCCAGGGGAAGGGATGAAATCAGCCTGGGAGAGGGTTGCAGTGGCTGTTGGGTCACTCATCCTGCCCTCTGCATCCTTCTCTTCCTGCATTTAAACCTGCCTTGGGTTGTTTCTCTAAAACACATGCACAGGAGGGTTTGGTTTGTTTTCAGGAGAACTTGGACAATTGAGAGAAAGGACTGTGCTGCTTTCCAGAGGAGACCTTGGGCTTTTCACTGGTGTAACTGAAGAAAAGCTGTTGTGCTTCTTCCAGACCCTGCAAGCAGAACCTGACACTGGGCAATGTGTAAAAGAGATTCTCCATCGCTACAAGCAAAAATAGTAAAGTTTGTTGTTATCAATTGGCTTTTCTTGAATTTCTCTTAAATTTAGCCATAAATGTGGGCTTCACGCTTACTCAAGGCCTCCAGGTTAGTGCTTGGTGCTGCAGATTCAGCAGGTACTTGTTTTAAAATGCTTCCATTAGTTATTCTAAAGGTCCCTCTTCCTCTCAGGTTATTCCGAGGCTTATTTCTGCAAAATTAGCATTTGATATTTTAAACTAAGAGTGATTAGCAGCCCTTTGCCTTTCAGCTACTGAATACAGGAATCCTGGAGCTGCTCAGTACCCTATCTGCAAGAAAACACAGAAGGGGACACATTGAATGGCCCTGGTTACAGTCAGGGACAGAATCAGACTTGGTTCAATGAGTCTGAACCCTTTGTGCAGCACGAGGTATTGGAAACATAGAAGATGTGATTCTCATATCTATTGGGGGATGGTTGTGGTTGAAAATTGTTGTTTTTAGCTTAGTTTTGTTGAGCTTTCCCCACTTCATGTAGAGAAGATGGATGGCCTTCCAGAACTGTGCTCTGCCTCCTCTTCCCAGCTGGGAATGGCCTCCCCTTTGCTTGGGGGGTTTTTCAGGTTACACAGTGAGAGAGGTGAATCAGGCTGGCACCATTCATTTGACTTCTATATTCTGCTGGAGTCAGATGTGATCTTTTGGCAAAAGCCATGACATGTGGGGGGTGGTGGCTGGAAGAGTGGACCTGAAGCACACGGATGGTTTTTCTCTGGAAGTCATGCAGTCCAGGGAGTAACATCTGTTTGGGTGTCAGCATCTGCCTGAAGGATTCCTTCAAAAGATTTTACAGCTGATGTGGGAAACAGACTAGAGCTTCCATCCCTGGAAAGTGTCCAAGGCCAGGTTGGACAGGGCTTGGAGCAACCTGGGCTAGTGGAAGGTGTCCCTGTTCAATGAGATGAGCTTCAAGGTCCTTTCCAACACAAACCATTCTGGGATTGTATGTTAAAAGCATGAAAGGGAACTGTGGGTTTTCCTTGCTGTTTTATGGACTCTTCCAGTCACATTCCAAGTCTGGAGCCTTCCTGGTGAAGCACAGCCCCTTGTGATGTGAATGCTCCACAGCTGCCCCCTGTGCTCACCCCTGGGTCCCCCTGGCAGTGGTGGCTGGACACGGTGCTGAAGGACTTGGGGTGCCGGGGGGTTTGGACTGGTGTCCCACGTGTCCCTACCCCTGTCCTGGGTGCTGCCCACCCCGTGCCAGGTGGGGGTGGTTTGAACAGAGGGTGCCAGGGCCCCGTGCCCTGTGTTCTGTCGTGCTGTTTGACCAGGATTATCTGCTACGCACTAATTTCCTCTGGGGCTGTGATGAAGTCAGAAAACCACAGGCAGCGCTCCCCGCCGGTGCCTTCCGCCGCCGATCACTTGACATGTCCCTTCCCAGGAGGGCCAGGCCAGGCAGGCTCCAGCTCCGGCACCATGGAGCAAAGGGACATCCTGCTGCAGAACCTGGAAAGGGCCCAAGGCAAGAAGCTCAGCCGAGGAGAGTTTGCTGAGGAGTTTTTGGTGAGTTCACTGGAGGCTTGGCGCAGCGTTTCAGCTCATTTCGCAGGGAATGGCTCGGTCACCTCTCAAACCTGTGACAGTGGGATTTTCTAGGAGTTTTATAGCAGACACCCAGAAGTTAACTGGGCTAAGAGGAATGTAAAGACATGATGGGAATTTAATAATTTGCATTTGAACTGTTTGCTTTTGAACTAATTACCCGAGTGCTTCCTGTTTTCTGCTGGGTGAATGCACTTGTTGGGACATGGTTTCACTTTGCCTGGTAACAGAACTGGGGGGACAGGGAGGAATGTGGAGCCTCTACCCCTTCTCCCCACTGCAATCTGTTAGAGCTGTGGCACACGAGTTCCTGCCAGGGATCTCTGGTTCCACCTTGACTGAACTTGTCCTTGTTTCTACAGAGCACAGGCTGCCCAAGGCAGCTGTGGTGCCCCATCCCTGGCAGTGTCCAAGGCCAGGGTGGCCAGGGCTTGGGACAACCTGGGATAGTGGAAGGTGTCCCTGCCCATGGCAGGGGGTGGGATGAGATGAGCTTTAAGGTCCCTTCCAACCCAAACCAATCTGGGATCTCTGTGCTCTACATCCAGCAGCGCTCCTGGCCCCTCCTGGAAACTCCTTTCTTGTTCCCTCAAGGCAAAAGCTGCACAAAATGCTGATGGCTCCCACCACCCCGTGTTCTGCATTGCCCTGAATTTGTGAGCTCTCTGATATATTTTTTGGTTTGGATGCCAGGGGTGAGGCTCAGATGCCAATGCAGCACCTCATAGCTAAACTGGTGGCTGGAGGTGGCTCTTGGTGTGTCAGCTGGAGGCAGGGGGCTCTGACAGGCTGCCTGGGCTCCTCTGAGAGGCTGGGACATTGCCCAGCTTTCACAGACATAGGGAGGGGTACAACTGGGACCTCTGTGAGATCTGAGACGTGTCAAACACTGGACTGACCCTGGCAGTGGGCTCAGGGTTACTGAGGGGTCCCCACAAGCTCCAGCTCTGCTCTGTTGTACCAGCAAAATCTGGCACTTCAAACACTCGGGGAAAGCTGAGAGCTTGGTTTCCAGGTGTCTGGGGTGGAGGGAAGTGATTAATCTGAGCCTGCAGTGACAGTCTGTTGTTCCATGGAACAAAGCACTGTCACAGCCTGCTGAGTTTCCCCTCTCTCTGCCGGGGTGTGTGTGTGTGAGGCAGCAGCTCTGAGCCCTGGTGCTCAGGCTGGCTCCAGCAGCCTGATGGATCAATTCCTGATCAAAATGGCAGGTGGGAATGGTCAAGGCTGCATTTCCTCTTGTATGGGATAAGATCTGAGTCACCTGTTCGAGGCCACTTTTGCAAGGCAGTGGCCTCTGCAGGCCATCGTGTTGGCTTCTGTTTCCAAACATGATGGAAACATTCAGTGCCATTCCTCCACCCCAATTCCTGCCCTCTCCTTGTGGGACCAAGCATTTTTATGTGCAAGTTGTGGTGATGTCACTATGAATGACAGGGGTTTTGTTAGAGCCCCCCTTTCCCCTCTGTGCACAGCTTTCCCTTTCTCACAGCTTCACACTGCCCAGGCTCCCCAGGGAATGGCCACAGCCCCAAGGCTGCCAGAGCTCCAGGAGTGTTTTGACACTGCCCTCAGACACAGGCTGGGATTTTGGGATGTCTGTGCAAGGCCAGGAGTTAGACTCAATGATTCCTGTGGGTCCCATCCAGCCCAGGATATTCCATGGTTCTGTGATTCCCACCTCCTTTTTCATATCTAGGCATTTCCCAAGCAGTTTCAGGTGAGATTACTGAGGGACAGAAAAGTCAGATAATTGAGGACCTTGGCTCTGGGAAGAGCTAGTACTCTAGTATGGAGTGATGGCCCTTCCATGAAAGCTTTCCCTGGAAGCTGGGGGTGCACTGGAAGGAGGACCAACACCAGAATTGCTCAGAAGGTTACAGGGATGTGGAGGCTACCAAACCCACCCTGCTCCCATAATTTCTATCCCACTGTGTCTGCCCCATGTTCTTAATAGAGACTGGACATATGGACTGTCCTGAGCCTCCTGTACCTCCTCCCTGACTCATTCCATCAGATCTCTGAGATTTACCTTCTATTGTGGCTGAATTTAGAGTTTTAAAACTGCAGTTTAATATTAAAAACCAGCAACCAGGACACAAAAATATGAAAGAAAAAATACAGTGAGAATGGTGCTTCTGAAGCTGATGATAAAAAATAGTGTGTGTTATTTAGAAGCTGGTGGCAGTGAAATAAAATTCTATGCTTTGCCAGGAGAAAGACACTTTAACTCTCTGTGAGTGCTGCAGCTTTATGCTGAAAATGAAAGAGATGAGAGATTTGCAGCCCTAAGGGTCTGTCCCAGGACTCCTTCTCTTTCATCAGTCCATGGAGCCACTCTGCTCCAGTTATTTGTGCTCCCTTAGTGACTTGAGCATCGCTGCTTCCAGCTACAGATGGGAACATCTCCACCAAAGTGAGAAAAACCAATAGATTTACCTGTCCTTTCTGGTATCATTTGTTGAAGGTGCTTTGACATTGTCCCTCCTCTGATCTGGGTTCCATTTGTACTGAGTGGTTCCCCTGGGCCTCGCTCGCTCGTGAGGGCGATGCTCTGTGTCACTTCACAAGCCGACGTGTGGGCACTGCCTCAGCACACACTTTCCATTCTTCAGAAGCCCGTGCTGGGGCTCTCAGGTGGTTCTGTCTCTATTTTTGCCCTGAGCAAAGCCACTCAGGAAAGAATTAATGGTGCCAACCTTGCTTTGTAGTAGCAAATGTGACCCTTGGAGACCTTCCTGTGCTCTCCAGTCGCGCGCTGGCTGTAGCACGTCTGCTGCAATTTGTTCCACTCTTTTATCACAGAAGCTGAAGAGACAGTCAACAAAGTACAGATCGGATAAAATCTACCCTACAGCAGCGTCTGAGCAGCCAGAGAATGTCAAGAAGAACAGATACAAGGACATCTTACCCTGTAGGTTGGAAATAGCACATGTTCCTACTCAGCCTTTTGTTTTTCTTGCTTTTCTTGTTCTCATCCTCTGATGCCCACCTGCATCTCACTTCTGTCTGTTGGCTTTGAGTCCTGCTGTTCAGATTTAGGGCTTTGGCTGCTGCAGTGTCTGCTCTGGAGGACTTTGGCACACATCAACACTGTCAGGCACATGGTGGGATTTTGGGGATGTCCTGTACAGGGACGGGAGTTGGACTTGATGATCACTGTGGGTCCTTTCCAACTCAGGACATTCTGTGATTTTGTGATATTTCTGCAGACAGAAGAACTTCTATTCACTAGAAAGCACATCCTCCAGTGATTATCCTTGCAAGCTTTCTGGTTAGCACTGCAACCACCTGCATCCCGTGGCTTTGGGCCAGTGATGTCTCTGTGATGTGCAAAGCAGACAACAGGCAGACCCTGCTGTGCTTTCCCTTTGTTTGGTGCAGTGGTCTCCAAAGGACACTGTCCCAGGATCAGAACAGACTGTCTCTTTCCAGCTTGGAAAAGAGAGTAAATCACAGAGTCATTAAGGTTGGAAAAGACCTCCAAGATTGAGTCCAGCTTTCCAACCTTTATATCTAACCCCACAGACCTGGTTTGAGCCTAGAGTGCAGTTAGGTGGGTTTGGGCTTGGCTTACTGTGTGGTCAAAGGGGATCAGCGTTGCACTGGGGTAGTGGCAGCACCTGCAGCTCTCCCCTAAAACCTCCCTCACTCTCCAAAAGGATCTTGTCCATGCCCTGTGTGTGTAGGCAGCAGGGCTGTGGGAGGTGTGGGAGGGACATCAGCTGCTTGCACAGCCACCCACCCGCCCTGGATGAGCTCTGTGCCCTGAGTGGTCCCCCAAAGCCCCTTGTGCTGCCCTCCACGGGCTCAGGGAGGACAGACACTGACTGCTTCCCCTGCTTTTGCAGTTGACCACAGCAGAGTGGAGCTGTCCCTGATTACATCGGACACAGATTCTCATTACATCAATGCCAACTTCATCAAGGTTTGCCTCTTTTGTGGCCTTTTGTCCTGCAAAGGTGTTGGTGGTGCCACCTCAGTGGGTTGTGCCAGGAGGAGCAGGTCGGGGGCTCTGGTGAGCCAAAGGGCTCTGCAGCAGTTTTGGGGCTGTGCTCAAGGCTAACTGATGTAAGAAGAAGGGTGAGCCCTCCAGAAACCCCCCATGCAGCACAGAGGCACTGGGCTACGGGGCAAGGGACGCACTCGTGCCGGAGGTGGAACAGTTTGTGGTTCACAGCCCCGACTTCCTCGTCGCCGTTGCTGCCTTTGGTGGGTGACAGTGGTGCAAAACTGCCTGTGGCCAGAGTTACCTGGGCTGAAACCAGGGCAGAGGCAGGAAGCCTTGCAGTGCTGCATGGCTGGGACCCGCTGCTGGGGCAAGCACCGGGGCAGGACCCTGCTCCATCCACAACTCCACGAGTTTTGGGGCTGTCTTGGGCCTACAGCCCTTCTCTGACTGACAGATGGATGGATGGATGGATGGATAGATAGATAGATAGATAGACAGATAGAGAGATAGATAGATAGATAGATAGAGAGATGATAGATGGATAGATAGATAGATAGATAGACAGATAGAGAGATAGATAGATAGATAGATAGAGAGATGATAGATGGATAGATAGATAGATAGATAGACAGATAGAGAGATAGATAGATAGATAGATAGAGAGATGATAGATGGATAGATAGATAGATAGATAGACAGATAGAGAGATAGATAGATAGATAGATAGAGAGATGATAGATGGATAGATAGATAGATAGATAGACAGATAGAGAGATAGATAGATAGATAGATAGAGAGATGATAGATGGATAGATAGATAGATAGATAGACAGACAGACAGATGGATAGATAGATAGAAGGTTCCCTTCATTCTCCATGACAGTGACCAGCTACCCAGGGCTCTGTGTAACCTGTCTGCAGAAGAACAAACCTTCCCAACAGGATCACAGTTCATTCTTTGGCCATCAGCAACAAAGCTGTGGCCACATCACCTCCCAGCTCCCCGAGGCACTGTAAGAACTGGTGCTGGTCACTGCGAGCAGATCTCAGCTCAGTCCCAGCTCCCCAGCTTGGCCCTGCCTGTGGTTTGCACACCACTGCTTGAGTTAATGTGTGTGCCCAAAATTCACCTATATGAAAGTCCTTCTAAATCCTTAATGGGATTGCTGGTACAAGTAAATTCAGAGAGAGGAATGACTTTGTTTCTGCTGGTGAACTGTGCACAGACGTGTTCATGTCTGGTTTGAATGTTCCAGGGCGTCTATGGGCCAAGAGCTTACATTGCAACCCAGGGTCCTCTCCCCACTACTGTCATTGACTTTTGGAGGATGATTTGGGAGTATGAAGTCCTGGTAAGGTGCAGATTTATATTTAAATATAAACTTTAAATGTCTTTTTCTTTTTAAGAAAAGCTGTCCATACAACCAGAAGTCCTTTGTGAGCCGGTGGGAGTGCCAGGGTTCCACTGCAGATGCTGTGTGTGTCCCACATCTCTCCTGGCAGCCTCCTCCCACTCGTGGCAGAGGGGGAGTCTGCTGGTGGCTGTCCCTGCCTTTGGGCTCTGGCTGGGGAGGTCCTTGTGCCAGGCTGGGGGTGACATCCCAGTGTGAGTCCTCTGGCAGCTGGGGCTTGGGGAAAGGCAGCTCACAGAGTTTCCTTATCACTGATAAGTACCCACAAGGGATGGATTTAATTTTGCTACCTGGATAAGAAACTCATGTTCAGGCTTTTCTCATGAACCTTCTTCCTACAGGTAGTGGTCATGGCTTGTATGGAGTTTGAAATGGGGAAGGTGAGTAGCGTGTCACAGGTGGCCCTGAGTGCCAGGGCAGGGTGAGAGATGCAGATTTTTATTAAATCCCATTAGTGACAGCCAGTTTCTGTTTGATATAAGCTGGCTTTTGGATCTCCAGCTGCAAATGGTCCCATGGGAGTTGTCCCTGCCCATGGCAGAGGGTGAAATGAGATGATCTTTAAGGTCCCTTCCAACCAAACCAGCCTCTGACTCCATGAAATTCTTTAGCCATTTCCAGTAGCATAGGGAATCTCTCTGGAAAGGGAAAACCAGCAGTGGCAGCTCCAAGGAAGGGGAGGCTGGAGCTGGACAGCACCAAGAGCTGAGCCTCTTCCCAGTGTGAATTTTATCCTGAAAAGTGAAAAAGGAGACAGCACAGCTGGGCCAGTGGGGAATAACCAAACACATCCTGCTTGTCCCAACAGAAGAAATGTGAGCGGTACTGGGCGGAGGTGGATGGGCCCCCGCTGCACTGTGGCCCCTTCTCCATCACCTGTGTGAGTGCAGCCACCTCAGCACCTTGTCCCACCCCGGGGCACCCACGGAAAATCTGACTCTGACTCTTTCTTCTGCAGGAGGCTGAGGAGAAGAGGAGTGAGTATGTGATTAGAACTTTAAAGGTGACTCTGAACGAGGTAAGGAGGAAAGGTTAAGGCAGAAAATGCACCTGGGCTGGCTCTGTTATATAAATAATATATTAAAATATGGTACATCTTGTGCAGAAAATTTTACATTACTCAGGCTGCTGAATTAGATTTGGCAGTAGTTGAGGGAACAAAGGAAGTAAAAAATTCATTAACTCAGACCTCAGTTTCTGAAGCTGTTTGTCAGTCATGGCAAATCAGACTCCGGGTAAGTGAGGCCAAGAATGCCATAAAACAGCTCCTGCAGCAAAACCAGCTGCAAACTGCTGCTCTGCCCTTTGCCTGCTGATGCAAGATGCAAGGTGATGACGATGGGAGCTGGGGATGGAGCAGAAATCCAGCTGGCCTTGCCGTGCTGACATCCCAGACGCTGCCACTGCTCTTCTCCTGCAGGCAACCCGCACCATCCACCACTTCCACTACAAAAACTGGCCGGACCACCACGTCCCCTCCTCCATCGAGCCCATCCTGGAGCTCGTCAGGGACATTCGCTGCTACCAGCCCGATGACAGGGTCCCTGTCTGCGTCCACTGCAGGTGGGTGACCTGGCTGCCAGCAGGGAAGGGCTGCCGGCCCCCAGACCCCCACACTCCCGAGTCCCAAGTGGTCACAGGGCAGGGAAGGTGGCCAAGCCCACAGCCAAAGTCCTCTTGTAGGGAGCCCTGAGGCAAAGGGCTCCTCTGGGGACAGCCAGCAGGGCCAGGGGGCAGGGCAGGGGGCAGCAGCAGGCCAGCAATAGAGTCACAGAGCCATGGAATTGTTTAGGTTGGAAAAGTCCCTTAAGATGGTCCAGTCCAACCATTTGCCCAACACTGCTACAGCCACCACCAAACCACGTCCTCAAGTGCCACATCTGCACATCTTTTCAATGGTGACTTCACCACTGCCCTGGGCAGCCTGTGCCAGTACTTGACAATGCTTTTGGTATAGGAATTTTCCCTAATATCCAATCTAAACCTCCCCCAGGGCAACCTGAGGCCATTTCCTCTTGTCCTGTCCCTTGTTAGTTGGGAGAAGGGACCAGCACCCAGCTGGCCACACCCTGCTGTCAGGGAGCTGTAGAGAGTGAGAATGTCTGGGTCAGAGACCACCACCACTGGGTGACCATGTCCACGAGTGGCTGGTCACCACAGGAGGGCTAAGAGCTGCTCTCAGGGCATGGCTGTGCCTCCCAACCCTGTGTGGGCTGGAGCTGCAGCATCCTGCGGGTCTGCAGGGTGTGTGTGGGACGGCAGGGTCACAGCTGGCCGTGGGTCCCCTCCAACCATCCCTGTCAGGACACACAGCGTGCCCAGCCTGTGCCCTGTGGCTGTCATTGCAGTGCTGGCTGCGGCAGAACCGGCGTCATCTGCGCCATCGACTACACCCAGAAGCTGCTGAAGGACGGGGTGAGTGCCAGTCCATGGCTGCCTGCGATGGCACCTGCACCCCTCTGCCCCTCCCCAGCCTTCCCTCTGCCTTTCAGCCCCTCTGACTGCACTCAGGTGGGTCTCAGGTGGGGGGAGCTCCCCACGGCCTGACTGGAGAACAGCAGTGGCCGAAGTTCTGATTGCCCTTCCCAGTTTGTGCCACTCCTCTCTCTTCAGGCATGGCAGCATCACACCAGTGGGGCAGAATCCCCCCTCCACTGCTCCCTCTGGCCAGGCCTTCAGCTCCCAGCACATGGCCCTGTGCTGACCTTCACTCTTCAATACATCTTTACTGCCTGCATTTGTCTCTCTGCACTCACATATCAGATATTCAGTGTTTCCAAACCACCTCTTTGCTTTATTCTGACTCTCCAATAATGGCACAGGCAGTAATCCCTGGCCTCAGGGCAGGTGCTGGGACTCAGAGGAGACCCTGCTGTCTTCTGTTCTACAGCTCCCTGAACCCATCCAGCTGGGAAATCAGTGTCACGTCCTTCGTGCTGCCCACAGCTGTTATAAAAGGGTATTTTCTGTGGAGGGTGAGACAGGAGGGAGAAGGATGGTTTGTGATAAATGAAATAGCACTTTAAGCAGGCCCTTTGTTAAAAATTATTGCAGTAGCAGGCCTGGATTTCAGACAGTGCTCTGAAATGTGTCATGACTTGGAAGCTTTGTGGAATTAGACCTGTCTGTAATTTTTTATCAGAGAAATCATAGAAATCATGGGAAGATTTGGGTTGGAAGGATCTTATAAATCCTCTCTTCCCAGCCCCCTGCCATGGGCAGGGACACCTTCCACTATCCCAGGCTGCTCCCAGCCCTGTCCAGCCTGGCCTTGGGGACTTCCAGGGCTGGGGCAGCCACAGCTCCTCTGGGCACCCTGTGCCACAGCTACCCCACCCTCACAGGGAAGAATTCCTTCCCAATATTGAATCTAAATCTCTCCTCCTTTAGTTTAAAACCATTTTGTCATTTTCTCACCAGATTGTTCCAGTGAACTTCAGTGTTTTCAGCCTGATCCAGGAGATGCGCACACAAAGACCTTGCATAGTGCAGACCAAGGTAAGTTTGGGGAACATCACCAGCTGCTCCCTGCTGGGACCTCACCTTTTCTGCAGGAGAGCTCACAGCAGGGAAACCCAGAGCAGTGGTGCTGGTGGGAGCTGGGGTGTGGAGCTGTTGTGCAAAGTCCCTTTTTCTGAACAGAACCGTGATTTGGCAGAAATTAATTTGGTAGCTGAACGTTTCCTTGCGGACAGCTGGGCCGGTGCTCACAGTGTGATTTATCAAACGCTTACGCTGTGAAACCAGGGACTGTCCAGGCAATAAAGTGGGAACTTTTCTCAGCTGCAGCAGACTGAAGAGGAAGCTCAATGCAGAACAGCATTGTTTGAACACCCAAAAATCCCCCAAATGCTTGTGTGAACCCTGTGAGAGTTGTGGCTTCTGCCTCTTCTCTGAATTCACATCCTGCCGAATGGACAAGAAAGCAGCTTCTCTCTGGGGTGATGCTTGCTTGGAAGAGGTGGCCATTTACACGTCCCACCGGTGCTGGCTGTCACATTTTTGTCTGTCTGGAATGCAGGAGCAGTATGAGCTGGTTTACGATGCGGTGATTGAGCTCTTCAAAAGGCAGATTCAAGCACTCGATGTCCAGAAAGATTCTGCTGCTTCACAGGTAAAAGTCCCAGGACAAACACCCTGCCTCTTGCAGCCTGGGCACTCCAGCTCTAACCTCAATTCCTGCTGCAGACCTGGGATGAATTCCCATGTTTTCTGCTCCCCTTGATGCCCAAACTGAGTCTCTTTTGACGTTAACCCATGAGAATCCAGCTCTTCCCCTGAATGCGCAATGCTTATCACAAACAAGACCTAGATTTTCTTCAGTCTCAAAACCATTTTCTATTTTCTATATATTGTTATGATTGTTTAATGTCATAAGTGAATAGAACAGCACGAATTTTCTACAGGAGTGACTGATTTCCATGGGGATGTGCCAGTGAAGCTTGTCTTCGTGGAGTGCTTGCAAGCAGCTGGGGGATTTTCAGACCAGGTTGGGAAGGTCCAGGTTGGGAAGCTTGGGATCACAAGGCAGTGAGGCTGAAAGTGTTACCTCATGTGTGCTAGTGAGGGAATCAGCAGTGCAGCCTGTCTGTGAGAGGGCATAGGGGGAAATACCTTGTGAAAAAACATGGCAAAGTCTCATAAATCTGTTACACCTTTGAGGAAAAGAAATGTGGTCTTGGTGTGAAGTTGCATATTAGCAGGAATAGCCAAAACATCTCTGGTTGAGCTTTTCTTTGCTCTTGCTGTTCTGTGACTGCTGACATGATCCTCACTGGATCAAATCCAGGAAAGTAAATGCATCACAGCAAAGCCTGAAGGTCACAGTGAGCTCATTTTGTCAGAAACTTTTATCTAAAGAATTGGGAAGAGGATCCTGCGATGGGACTTTTGCGTCACTTTTCCCATAGGATTTGCAGGATGTTCCAAGCCAGAGCTGAGTAAGATAAAAACTGGAAAAAGTCTTTTTGGACTGGTTAAGGACAGTCTGTGAGCAAAGGTCATACAGGGCTGGGTTGACACAAAATGCAGAGGACGTTTCAAGTCAGGATGTGGTTTTGTAGCTCTTGCCCAAACCTCTCGCCCCCCTAAAGCTCCCTGTCCTCTGAGGACACAGTGCAGAGCATGGGGATGGCCATGAGCTGGTGTCATGAACAAAACCAGCACCCAGCTTGCCCAGTGTGGGCTCCTGAAGGCAGAGTGTGTGCACAGGCTGCCTGCCAGCTGTTTGGCACAGCTGGATGGTTGTAGGGCTCGCTGTACTCTCATTGCAGAAAGATGCTCTCAGGAGTTGTTCTTCAGGAAGTTCTGCCTGCAGTTTCCAGCTCCACCTTGTGTCATTTCCCAAATGCTTTAGTAATTTGAAGTATTTGGCAAAAATCCCAGCTCCTGAAGCAGCACGTTGGTGTTCTTTGCATCCTTCCTCCTCATTCTTGTTTGCAAACATTTGCTTTCCCTAGGAAGGAGCAGGGCATCCTGCAGCCAAGCCAGTCCTGACTCCAGTGGAAGACATTTATGGCCTGAGTTTACTCACCTGGTAAGACCTCAGCACAAGTATCCCTGGTTGGTATTTGCAGTCCTCCACACGATTTCAGAGAGATGAACTTTTTGATGTGTGCTTTGGAACACTTTAGCCCTCAGGATCTCCTGCCTCTCTTGAGTCCCACTTTGACTTTCATGTTTGTTCCTAACATAATTCATAGAATCATAAAGGTTGGAAAAGTCTCCTAAGACTACAGAGCACAACCATTAACTCAGCACTGCCAGGTCCAACACTAAGCCATGTCCCCAAGTGCCACATCTACATGTTTCTTGAACACTTCCACAGATGGTGTTTCCACCACTTCCCTGGGCAGTCTGTTGCAATGCCTGATCACCCCGTCAGTGAAGAAACTTTTCCTAATTTCCTAATAATCCCTGCTCTTCTCACTGATGTGTCTCAGCCTCTTCCCTGTGTGCCATTATCTGTCCCCTTCTTCTGCCCTGGGCTTTGTGTCACGCAGTGTTTCACATATGAACTGAAAACAGTATAAAACAGTGTAAAAAAGTCTCATGGACATGGAGGCTGGGTCATCCCAGCCCTCTGCCTGGCATGGAACAGCCCCACACTGGTCCCATCTTCCATCTGCACATTCCACTCCAATGCCCCTTGCTGCAGGAAGAGCAGTCCTGAGGGTCCAGCTTCCCAATACCAGCGGCTTCCAAGGCTGGTGGGGTCTCTCTGTGGACACGTTTGGGATTGCAGTGTCAGCTTTCTGTAAATAATTTTGCTTTTTGGTTCAGTTTGCTGACATAAAAGGCCCTCCTCTGTTCACCATTTAACGGTGTTGAAATGGAGCACAGTCCTTCCCTGTGCTCCTTGCCTGAGGCTGGGCCGAGCTCTGCATTCACACAGGATCACAGGATCACAGGATTTCTAGGTTGGAAGAGACCTTCAAGATCATCGAGTCCAACCATGTTCTTACACCTCAGCTAGATCATGGCACCAAGTGCCACATCCAGTCTGTTCTTAAACACATCCAGGGATGGTGACTCCTCCACCTCCCTGGGCAGACCATTCCAGTATTTTATCACTCTTACTGTGAAAAATTTTTTCCTAATATCCAGCCTAAGGATTCCTGAGGGAATTGCTCCTGGGAGCAGTGCTGTGGGCTCGGTGAGTGGGCTAACATTTTCTGAGCCCTCCACACCACTTTATTGTGCTTTTACTGCAGCTCAGAGCGAGAGGAGCCGGCTCCACGCCAACATCTGCCTCCGCAGCAGGACGGGCACCGCCACCTCCCTGCGGTGGCACAGAGCGAAGCGTCCCTGCCCTCGCTGTGCGGCCCGGGAGCACAGCACAGCTCTGCCCGGGCAGTGCCCCCCATCAGACAGGCCATCTCCTTCGGTGCTCTGAACTTCACCAGCTGCAGGAAGGCAGCTGCCGGCCAGCCCTGGGCTGCTGGGGATGCTCCTCAGAAACGCCGCAGCTGGGAGCTGGAGCTGGAGCCAAAGGGAGCAGGCGGCGGGGGCGCTGGTGCCAGAGCGCCTCTGGCATGGACTGTATCGACCCCTCTAGCGCTGGGGCAGCGGGCAGAAGGCTTGGAATGGGATGCAGGGGATGCCAAGCCTGTTTGGAGTCCACAGTGGCCAAAAGCCGGTCACTCGAGCTTCCAGGATGGATTTTCCCCTGTGGACCTGAACCCCTCCAGACGAGCAGCAGATGGCCCCCCAGGCCACAGGAAGCAGGGCCAATGCCCTCACCCTTACCTGTGCTCAGCAGAAGACCCCTACTTCTCATCACTCTCTCCAGATGATCCTGTGTCCCCTGTGTTTCCCTTTCTGGAGGGGCAGGATGAGCTCCTCCCTTCGTGCTCTGCCAGTGCCCCACTAGAGCCCACCACAGCCAGCTCCCCATCATCCCACCGTGCTCCCCTCAACCAGGAGAGGACCTTCTCCTCAGGTAAGTGCTACTGGGACAAGGGACATGTGGGACCAGGTCACTCTGGACTGGCCCATGCTGGAGGGAGTGGTCAGTGTGGTCATCTGGTGTCCAGGCCAGGCTGCAGCTGCTCCTCAGGACTGGGCTCTCATGAGAGCTGAGGGAGCAACTGGTTTCATCCTCACACTCTTTTCACCCTGCCTGGATTTTTTTTCTCACAAACATTTTTAGAGCAGCGTAATTTTGGTGTTTGCATTACACAGCTGCTCTGAACTACTGTGTCACCTCAGAACAGCTCTCACAGGGAAGCAGGGATGGTGCTGAGCAATTCTTACACCAAGGTGCTCCAAAAAGCATTCAGAAAGCTCCCAGAAATGGTTTTCTCTGAGGATCTAGTGTTCAGGTCAAACCCC
This sequence comes from Nicator chloris, assembly GCA_013400495.1. NCBI lineage: Eukaryota > Metazoa > Chordata > Aves > Passeriformes > Pycnonotidae > Nicator > Nicator chloris. Next base: position 395,295 of record WAAE01004687.1, read on the forward strand.
ACTCTTTGCTGCAGTGTTATGTGGGGGACACTGAAATCTCACTGAGATTGAGAGGTCCAGGACTTCAGAGGCCCTGAGCAACCTGGGTGACACCCCTGCCCATGGTGGGGGTGTTGGACCTAAAGGGTTTTTAAGGTTCCTTCCAACCCAACCCATTCTATGACTCCATGATTCAACACAAGTGTTTTGCCCAGATCTGTAGCCTTAAATCCATCACCTGTCATATGAGGAAGGTGGAATTCCTCATTCTCGTTAGTCCTGGTCCAGTTGGACATTTCCTATTGTCCACAGCTTTGGCACTTGCTCCACTTTGTCCTGCCCAGGCTCCTCAGCATCCAATGTCACAAAGACATGCTCGTTATCCCAGTGCCCTTGGGAAGTCCTGGGAGCTGCAGCCCAAGCCAAGCAGCAGCAGAATCACCAGCTCTGTGCCTGGCTCTGTGTTGGGTTATGCTCATTTTCCTTGTGCAATTGGTGCCGGGAGTCATTTGGATGTTTAACCACAGTTTAGAGGTGTTTAACCTCAATCTCTGGTGCGTGGCAGGGCAGGAGCAGCCCCCTCCCCTACACAGGTCTGTGGTCCCCCTCGTGTCGTGCCATGCCAGTAACCTGTCCATGTCTCTCCAATCAGCCCCCCTGGCACAGCCTGATGATGATGATGATGCTCCACCCCTGCCCCAGCGCACCCCCGAGTCCTTCATTGTGGCCACCGAGCCGGGTGAGTGATTAACAACATTCAGTGTTGCTCTATTAACAACATTCAGTGTGGCTGTGAGCAGCACTGAGGGCTCATCCAACATCGGGGCGGTTCCGTAGCCTCTGGCAGAGCCTGACATGAGGAATGATCTCCCTGGTGTTCAATTGCTTCTAGGACAATTTCCTCAGGCCACTTCGGATTTCCAGATTCCAGACAGAAATCCAAATATTGGAACCTCCTGGGAGTGGAGTGGCGAGTCTCACTCAGAGGGGTTTCATGACCCTGTGAGACTGAGACCATGTAAGGTAACTGAGTGCCTTTTTACCTCTTTTCCAGCACTATTCCTATGCCAATCTCCTTACCACGTTTCCTTCTGTGAGAAAGACTCTAGTTTTGGCACTTTGCACTTGCCATAAATTATTTCATACAATCACAGAATCATGGAATGGTTTGGGTTGGAAGGGACTCTTAAGATAATCCCATTCCACCCCCCTGCCATGGGCAGGGACACCTTCCACTAGACCAGATTGCTCCAAGCCCCATCATCTGGCTTTGAACACTTCCAGGGATTTCAGGGCTCAGGATTGGAAAGAAGACGTGGCCTCAGTCAGGCCCCTTCTTATCAACATCTACTTTACTCCAAGCATTATTTTTTGGGATTCTAAGACCAGTACAGGGTAATAAACATATTGTCCCTCATTTAGAGAAGGATAATGAAGACAGGACATTAGTGTTCTGCTGAGCTTCACACAGCCCTGTGGAACCAACAGGACCTGACCAAAATTTAGGCATCTCTTGATCATCCTTTAGCTGAGTGACAGCTCTGTGAAGTGGAAGAATGAGGCACAAGTCTGTCTTCCTTTACATGAGAGTGGCGGTGTATGTGGGAGGGTGTTTGCACATCACATCCTTTCCTCATCTTCTCTGGCTTCCTTTTGTGCAAGAAAACAACATTTGGATGTGAGAATTTTAAAATACCTGCCTTGTTTTTTTTGTTTCCAGAGTGTGAAGCTTTGGAGCCCACGAACAGGTATAAGTTTAATGCTGGGATAATCTTTGGAATTAAGGCCTGCTTTTTATTCTGAAACTGCTTTATGTAGTAAATGTGTTTAGTATCTGTGCTCAGTGCAACAGGAATTGTTGCTAAATAGTTCTGCAACTAAATAGTTCTAACCAGAACTAGACAGTTCTGCAGTCAAATGAACAGATAGTTTTATGTTTCCTAATCAGCCTGCCTTATCCTGTACATGAGGATGTTCCTTGCAGCCTCCTCTTTGTCTGCATGCTCTGTGTTTCCTTTGAGACAACTGAGATAAGCTGGTTGCTTATAAGACATATATATTTATCTCTTATTTTAAAGCTAGGTAACCAACTCTTTTATCTTTGCCTGCTCAGAGACAACCCAGGATCACTCTCATTCTCCTCCTCCGCTTCCTGAAAGAACCCCGGAGTCGTTTGTTCTTGCTGAGGCAGCAAGTAAGTGCTGAGCTCTTTTCTCAGGATGTAACTGGGGTTTTACACTCACACCCAAGCCTGTAGGTTTCTGAGAGCGTGGCCCACTTGTTCAAAGAACTACCAGGTAGTGCTTCAGCACTTCCCTGCAGGAGAGTGCAGCAAATACAACAAAAATAAACACAAGTAGGGAACCTGCAGGAAATTTCTAGAAGTGCTGCATTAGAGGAGATGAAAAGCAACAACAAAGCACTTGGAAAAAAGCAGGAGGATTTGTGAATGACAACTGAAAATGTACATATGATGTATGTTCCCAGGTCTGCAGCCTGCTGCAAGAAATTCCTCGAGTCCTGCAGGTTTGGAGAACAAGGGCTCAGAAACGTCATCCAAAGAACTCTTGAAATGCTTCAGGAGGAGCAAGGTAAAAGAAACAAAAGGTGGAAACCGTAGAGGGAGAGAGAAGAGCTCTGGCACAGCTGGTGCTGCTCTCTCACTGGTCACTGGGGGAACAGGGCCTGCTTCGAGAGCGCTCGTGTTTAGGGCAAGAAAATGAGTAATAAAATATTCTGGTGTAGAACTGCAAATGCTCACCTTGTCTGCACTGGAAACAGGGTAACCCAGCCCTGCCCATGCCAGTGGTTGTGCCTTGGCACTCCATCCACCTGGAGTGCCAGTTCCTCTGGGAAAAATTGCTCCAGTGGAGTCTGAGTCTGTCCTACAAGGACAGAACCAGCACCAGCCTCCTCTTGTTGAGCCTCCTGTTAATTCTCCTCCTGAGATTGCACTTTGGGGTGTTATGGTGCAACAGAAAAGCACTTGAGGAAAACAGGAAGAAAAATACAAACTGGAGGCATTTGGGATGACAAGGAAAAAGCCAGAGTGGCACAAAGTTTGCTTTTTATGAAATGTGATACTTTTACATTTATCAGTGAATTCCCACAGTAGCTGATCTATTTATACACATACATATATCAGTGTTTTAATGCATGTGCATTACCAGTGAATTCCCTTTACCACAGTAGCTGATCTGTTTATACACATATATTTATCTGTTTTTATACATATGCACTTACCAGCAAATTCTCTTTACCACAGTAGCTGATCCACTGCTTCACACATTTTTTTCCAACTAGCCTTTTTCCTTTTTTTTTTTTACAGAGCTTGAAAATATTGAAAAATGTGAGAAAAAGTAAGTCTTTCAGGCTAATATCTTCCCAATGGATTTAAGCAAGTATTTAAATGTGTGGGATGGAAATACCAAGAACCTGAACTTTTCCAGTGTGAAATTCCCTGCACTTTGGAGCAGGACACACAGAGCTGTGCCAGCTGAGCACCTTCTCACCTGGAGAGCTCTAGCTGTTGCAGGAATGTCACAAGGATGCTGCGCTGCCCTTTGGGGACCTTGGGGACAAATTATGAAATCCTTCAGGTCATTCAAACCTGTGTTGCAGGATCCTACAAATGGGAGATATGAGTGCTGGGAGAATGTGAGCCCCTGCCTAGATTCTGACCAGGCTATTTGGAGCATAAATAAGGAATCTCTCACTAGAATTCCTTTGATCCAAAATTAAAATGCTCATTTTGAAAATAGGACTCCTAAAAAGGATTTAAAGCGCTTCTGAGCAAACTTTTCCTCAGCAGATCTTGCTGCAGTAGTAAATCCACTTCCTGTAAATATGGGATGGCACAAATTAAGGAAGGAATTCTTCCCTGGGAGGGTGGGCAGGCCCTGGCACAGGTTGCCCAGAGCAGCTGTGGCTGCCCCTGGATCCCTGGAAGCATCCAAGACCAGGCTGGATGAGGCTTGGTGCTGTTTTGATGGTTTGAACTGATGATCTTAGAGGCCTTTTCCAGCCTAAAGAGTTCCATGATTCCACAAGTTCGGCTCTGGAATTATCAGTGACCAACTGCTCCAGCCTCATTTTTTATTTCTAGGCATCTGCAGTCCATCTTCACTGACAAAATCATCAGAACCTGCCCCGACAAACTCTCCCAGGTCTTTCCTGAACTTTGGTATGTTTTCCTCTTCGTGTTTTGGTATGAATAACCTGGTTCTTGGAAGCCTAAATGCCAGGCAGAACACTTACAAACTACAAATATTTCAAATAATGCTCATTGGGTTTTACATATTTAGCTTTTACACATTTACAACTTCATTTGCAACTACAGGATGTTGCTTTTCTGTCGTATCTTAAAGCTTGAGAAAGATCTAAAATTACAAGTATTTTCAATTCCTGTATTATTTTAAGGGATTACATAATCAGCATCTGTAACATAAGGAATTTGTTGCATTAAAAATATATATAATTTCCTCCTAGGCTTTGCAAATCGATTTTCAAAACCTAAAGGACCAAGAAATCCACCCCCAGCATGGAATATTTAGATGTATTTTATAGACTTGGCGTTGCAGATATGTGAAGTCATCCTGAAATACTTGGAATGCCCATCCCAGTGAAGCTTCCACCAAAATAAACACATCCAAAGCTGTTACATGGTATTGGCAGCTCAGGCACTACCTTCACATTCACTGAATTTGAATCTGGAGTTTTAAAGCCAAAAATGTAAAAGTACCAGCAGCTTTCAGTTAATTCGCAATGGGATGGAAGGTAAACCTTGGAATACAAGTTTTTCCTAAGGAGCGACATATTTTTGTTGTGTTTTGGAATGTAATCACTTCAAAAGGATGGATTTGAGCATAAACTGATGATGGGACCCAGTCAAGACTATGGAATGATCTGGAAAGCCAATGGAGCAGAGTGAGGTGGATCAAGACCCTCTCTCACGTTTGTAGGTCTTCTGTAATCAAAGACACTGAAATGTTTACATTACTTGGACTAAGAGGGAATTAGCCCCCCAAATTTTAGAAATAATATAAGCTTTTGGTTTTTTCCCCCGACTGAGCAAATCAGAGCATTTGTCTGGATTTTGGGGCAGTAAGACTGAAGACGGTGATTGATCTCATAGAAATTAAACTGGTGTAAATGGACTGCACAATGGGCTGACCCAGCTGCTTTTCTATGTGGGGAAAAAAAAAAATCCCAAAACACCATGACAGCAAGCAAAATATTATTGTGTTTTACAAACAATGCTGTTTTTAAGGATTTGTGATTCTCCAGCACAGAATTTCAGGTGGGAACAGGGAAGACGAGATTCCTCACCAGATTCCACCAACCAAGGTGGGATTTGGGGAATTTGGTCAAGAAGATTCTGCTGACCACTGCTGGAATGGAAAAGCTGGTTTAAAGCTGGGGGAATAGCCAAAATTGCCTATTTTATGACTGTAGCCACAGGTTTTCTTAACAGCAGAAAACAGTGAAAGCCTTTACCCAAATTATATTCCTGTTTCTCCCCGGCTGGACAGGGTTTGGAGCAATCTGGTGTAGTGGACGGTGCCCCAGCCCATGGCAAGGGGTGAAACGAGATTTTTAAGTTCCCTCCCAACCCTTAACACTCTATGATTCCATGATTTTATTCCACCCCACTGCCATGGGCAGGGATGGCCTCCTTAGGCTCGCTCCAACAGCTCCACATCATCTCCTTCACGGGGAAAGCCTCCACAGCACCCCGCGGTCGGTGTTTAATGGATGAAGCACTTTAGAACAAGCGACAAACGCCATTAAAATAAAAGTTTTTTTACCCGTCCCCACTCCCCGGCTCCGCTCTCCCTCAGCGCTTTCCCGCCCTCCCCCTGCCGCCCACGTGACCCGCGCCGCGCGCACGCGCCCCCGCCCCCGAACTACAAGTCCCAGGGTGCCCCGCGGCGGCGCGTGCGCGGCGGCGCCCGGCGCTCGGGCCATTTAAATGTGTGTGAGGGAGCCCCTGAAATGGCCGCGCAGGTCGCCGC
>WAAE01004687.1:401359-439448 GCA_013400495.1 Nicator chloris
CAGCGGGCTCGGCGGCCCTGGTCCGGCCGTGGCGTAGCGGGCACGGCGGTGCTGCCGCGGGGACGGAGCGCAGGGTGGCCGCGCTGCTCCTGCTGCTGTCAGAATCGTCCTCATCGCAGGTTCAACGTGCAGGTGCTGTGGGAGTGAAGGTTCTTCACTCTATGCTTGCATTAACGTGTGAGAAGTTGCTGGGGTTTTTTTGGTTTTGTGTTGATTTTGTGTTTTTTTGTTTGGTTGGTTTGTTTTTTGTTTTTTTTTGTTTTTTGTTTTTTTTTTTTTTTTAATTTTTAATTGCTGGTTTTAATAAGTGGCCTGAGAAGGGATCTCGTGATTCCATACAAATATTTCCAAGGCGAGTGTCAGAGGATGGTGCCAGATTCTTTTCAAGGGTGCCCAGCAACAGGAGAAGGGGGAATAGCCATAAACTAAAACACAAGAAGTTCCTCCTCAACATGAGGAAGAATTTATTTCAGTGATGGGTGGCACTGAAACAGGTGCCCGGGGAGTTCCTAAAGTCTCCTTGTCTGGAGATATTCCAAACCTTTGTCACCTGCTCCAGGTGACCCTGCCTCTGCAGGGGTGTTTCACTGGATGATCTCCAGAGGTCCCTTCCAACCCGAATTATTCTGTGTTTCCTTTCATTGAAAGGCCAAAATATCTCTGGATTTTGGTCTGTGCTGTGTGTGGTTTTGCTTATTTTTTTTAACAGTACAGAGTGATTGTTTTGGTTCTGCTCAGAGATTTGTTATAGTAAAAAGCTTCTTGGAGAGAGCAACATAGATAAAAAAACCTGCAAAAGCTGCCGTAATTAAAAATATGATGTGGTGAATTATACTTGAGGAGTGTATGGGCAGGTTTTGTGCCAAAGATGCAGTTGCTTTCAGAAGTCAAGTGTCTGTAGAGTAAACTCTTGATAGGACTGTCTTAAGAACAGACAAAACTATTACTAGAACAGGCTTTTCTCCGCTGGTTAATGCTTCCACACCACTGTACTTGAATAATGACTATAAAAGCTTCTGATTCTAAGTCTCTGCAATTTTATCAGTGTTTATCAAGCAAAAGTTTGGAGCAGTGTAACTTTGTAGACTGGAGTGTCACTGTGTCAGTTCTAACCCAGAATTAAATTAGGCCTCTTAATGAAGGCTTAAACAGCGTGAAAATGAGCATCAAAATTCCAGATTTGCAGAGGAAAGCTGTTTGCTCATCTGAAGCTCTTCACTGTCTGTCCTCAGCTGTAGGGGTAGTGCCTTTTGGGATGGGGCTTTATTTCTTTTCCTGACTATCAGTTCTTATTTGGATGTATAATCTAATTAAATTACCTATTACATTGACTATACCATGCTTATCTGTGGCCCCAGGTGACAGTGAACACCCCCACTGTTTCTGCTGTTTAATAATGGTTCTGGTTCTGTTGTGGCATGTCTGATCATTTTAGAGTAGCAGAGTTATTGGCACTGCTGTCACTCTGCCTCTCAGCTGATCCCACAGTTTAGTGACCTGTCCACAGCTTTTTTGTGTTTGAGGTGCTGGAGGCTTTCTGTTTATTTAAAGGAATAATTAAAACTATATTTCCTTCAAGATTGCCTGGCATTATTCTAATGTCACTGTTTAGCTTCATTGAATACAGCAGTTACTCACTATAATAGTGGGACTCTGCTGTGTGCAGTGCATCCAGCAGCAGCCAGGGCAGCTTTTATCCTGAAAACAGACAAGTGTTCACTGGAAGCTCCCAAATGCAAGGATTCCTCTGTCTGTTGTTAGGATATGGCTTCAAACAGGAAGATACTCTGAATCAAAAAGTGTGAGATTTTAAAACTATGCCTAAAATCAGAAATGCTTAAAATAGGACATCTGTAACAACCAAATGTTCTTAGAAAGGTGCATAGGGAAGTATTCCCAACAGCTCAGTGGTGGCATGAAATTCTTGTTCAGTTCCAGCTTGGGATCTCTGGTCCCACCAGGACAAATACCTGGTGTGTGAATTGCACGTTTGCTCAGTGAGTAAAGCAGTGTCTGTGCTTGAGAGCCCAGTGACTGAGCAAACCGTGCAGTCCTCACATCTGAGTGTTGCAGAAAACCTCATTCCAAGAACCGTTTCAGTTGACTTCCCAGAATGAGTGATACTGCCCTGCTTTTCCTGGTTTCTCTGAAATAGACCAGGGCCTTTGCTGTTTGCAAGGGCTGCAGCAGCACGGTGAAAACTTGTATTTCAGGTCCTAAGACTATTGTATGAAGTGAGGATTAAGCAATCGGCTCTTTCTTTGCTCCATGAGTAACTCTGTTCCTTACTCCAGGCTGTTATGAAGGTCAGCCCTCTCCGGTAACGAGCTCCGAGACCAAACCAGTAATGATCCAGTTAAACACTGGTTACACCAAAGAACCTGGAGCTGCCTGTGTTTGTCACTACACCCTTTCTCATAAAACAGTGTAACATGTTTTTTTTCTTTAGCTTAAGTGCTCGAAGACAATAAAGAGGGAATACCTGTGTACAGCCAAAGAAAGGAAATTTTATTAGGACAAAGCTCTGTGCTGAGGGGAAATGGTAAAACTTTAGTTACTGCCTCTTTGGTCAGGTGTTACCTTCAGCAGCAGGTTGTTCTCATCCCCATGGCTATCCTGCTAACACAGCTCCTGGAGATTTATGGGCATTGTTGGATGAAATGGTTCTTTTGATTCAGGCACATTAAAATCTTGTCTTGGCAATTGAGTTTTTAACAGCTGGAGCATCAAGTTTTCTAATTACCTTTGTCCCTTGCTAAATGTTATTTGAATTAGTTTTTATTCTTGAAAGAAGAACAACTTAAACTATTCCATTTTGCCTGACAGAACTACTACTTTACATTTTATCTCTCAGCTTTTAGAGGTTGATTAACCTCAAAAAAAAAAAAACCCAAACAACTGAAACAGGTTCTTAATTTCTTTCTCCCCATTAACTGAATCGTTAACTATAAGACTGAATCTGTTGATGTGATGATTTGGGTCCTTCAATTTTAAAAGATCAGCAATCTAAGATTTACTTAAGTGTTTTTACCTCTAAATGTAAGTAAAGCTTGTATCTCTTCAGAGCTACTCTGTTTGCTTCTGTATCATGTGTCCAAAAGCAGGGAAGTGTGCTGTAATGAAAGTCTTAATGTTTAAATGTTACACATACTTGTTTATCCTCTTCCCCTGTATGGCACTGCCTTAAATGTCAGAAGTTATTAATGTATTTAATTATAGATGTTCTGAAATACAGACTCCTTTTCAAGGTAGTCTAATAAATCTGTTAAAAATGGAAGTATTTCTAAAATACTAAGCTAGAATTTTGGAAGTTGTCTTTAATTCAAGGCTTTATTTGTATAATTATAGATACCCTGACTTTTGACTTAATTATACAACCAAAAATGCAATGTTTTACAATTGGTCAGTCTCCCTGGGAATAGATCCCTTCAGCGAGAGGCCTGAATTCTTTTGGGGTGAATATGCTGCAACTGCAGAACTCTAATCTTCTCTTTATTGTTGCTGCCAGAAACTCCAGATGAAAATGGCAAAACCCAGCGAGCTGACAGTCTTATTACGAAGAAGATAAAGAAAAAAAAGAAAAAGAAACACCGAGAAGATGTGAGGGGAAAGCGCCTGAAGATGTACAACAAAGAGGTGCAGACAGTGTGCGCTGGGCTCACTCGCATTGACAAGGAGACTCTGTCTCAAGGACAGTGTGACAACCTGGAAATGAACAAGGAATCCTTCAGGTACCTGAAGGATGAGCAGCTGTGCAGACTGAACTTGGGCATGCAGGAATACCGGATACCCCAGGGAGTACAAACCCCGTTTGTGACACACCAGGAGCACTCTGTCCGCAGCAGCTTCCTGAAGACTGGCACTAAATTCAGTAACTTCATTCACGAGGAGCACCAGTCCAATGGAGGTGCCCTGGTCCTGCACGCTTACATGGATGAACTCTCATTTTTGTCTCCAGTGGAGATGGAGAGATTTGCAGAAGAGTTTCTTGCATTGTCATTCAGTGAAAATGATAAAAATGCAGCTTACTATGCTTTAGCCATAGTGCACGGAGCAGCTGCCTATTTACCAGACTTCCTGGATTACTTTGCTTTTAACTTTCCAAACACTCCAGTGAAAATGGAAATTTTGGGCAAGAAGGACATTGAAACAACAACGATTTCAAATTTTCACTCTCAGGTAAGAATTATTCAAAAGCATAAATGTTTCACAATACCTAGATTTGATTAATCTCAGTAACCCAGAGCAGACATGATTTAAAATAGGCAAGTCACAAATTTATTTTCTAAGCAGATGAAGAAAAGTGATGCTGGGATTATACTACTCTGCTGTTTATTCCTGCTTCTGCTTAAAGCTTTTTTGTGCTGCCTGGTAGTTGGTGAATCACACCTCAGACACTGCTACCTGTGACCTCAGGAAAGATCTGCACTGGGCGTCTTTTTCTTCTAAACTTGGGAAAACACCAAGATTGTTCAGAACAACAGCCAAGTCTGTGTCAAGAATTGCACAGACTGCAAATGCTAAACTGCTTTTCTAGTCAGTAGAGCGGGGTTTGTATTTGAGGTCTTGGGGTTGTTGGTTTTTTTTTTTGCAATGACATTACCTTTCATGTTTCAGTGTATCTGATTCACAAAGTTTTTAACGTTTTAATTCCCTCAGTACCTTGTGTTGTTTAAACTTTGTAACTGGCGAACTGTGTTCAACTTTGAAGGTGGTTAGAGGATCTTTTTAATTGCCTTGGCAAAAAAGTTCAATTTTGTTTACTCCCTTGGTTCCCACAGTAGGCTTAAACTAGTTGGAATTCTGAAACGGTATCTCCATGTAACTTAAATGGATGCAACAGTAGAAACTCAGCTAATTTTAAGATTCTCGTATGAAAATCGCTTGGACTTTAGTCTTGTGATCAAACTCAGAAGAATCTATGAGTATACCACAAGATTACAGCTTAGATAAATTTCTTTTTGACGGAATAAAGCTGCTTTCTGTTTAGTCTGAGAATGGATCCAAACTGCTGATTACCTTTAAGGTCTTTACTCGAGACGTTAATTACATTTACTAATTCACCTGTTGGGAGGATAAATCTGAAACTCTGTAGTGGAGTTCAGTTCAGTACAATAGGAACACACCTTTAACAACAGACTTTGGAGTGTTAGTGGTTTTGGATGGGTTATTTGGATCTCCTCAGGGTTTACCAAATGCTTATAAGCAAGCACTAGGAAAACAATCAGTGCTTTTCAGAAAGTTACTGCATGGTCGCTGTGAAGTCTTTGAATAGCATTAAATGAATATTTCTGACACTTGGCTTTTTGACAGTGATTTGGTGCTGCAGCACTTATTTTATCCAGCTTCTGCTTCTTGGCTTAAGTAATCTTTGTGCTGGCAGAGCTGTGTCTGGGTGCAGAGTACCCCAAAACAGGCTCTGAGCATATGAACCACTGCTGTGGGCACAAGCACTTCTGCACAGCACACACCTGTGTGCTGCAGATGGGAAATGTGTCCACAGGTCAGGCTTTAAAGTCTTCTGTATTAGTGATTTATCTGTGTTCTTTAGTGTCCTGATTGCATTCTGGCTTGAGTATGTGTGATGACCCCTGAAATGGCTAAACAGAGCCTCTGGAATATTTAACAATTGCATTTTTTCTTGGTGAATGTCCTGTGAACATGAATACTGGCACTATAAATACACGTGAGGAATGTATGGTAATAAATAAGAGGCTTTGCTGGGTTATAGTCTGCTGGTACTTCAATTAATTCTATTTTAAGTACTGTCTAAACTTGATTAAGATTGAGTCATGACATAAGGTTCAGTTGGTCTAAACCACTTCTCTAAACCTAGCTCCAGCATGACCTGGTTAATCCTCTCTGGCTGAAGTGTGTTAGTGCAGCTCTCCCTGAGCAAACAGAGCAGGGGAGCTGTCACAGGCAGCTGGAGCAGGGCTCTCAGAGAATACAGATGATAGAAAAGCTGAAGGAAACGTTGGAATTGGTGGTGGATTCACCCAAGTTTTACAGACTGGCTTGTCTTGAAATGGAGAAGGCTGCAATGCCCTGCTCGAGGGCCTGGGGGGATGAACCTGGCTGTTGTGCAGCTGTTCCTTGGCACCTCTGCTGAGGGATGAACAGATTGGCCAAGCTTCACTTTTCACTCTTCTGTATGAGAAGGGTGCAGTACAGAAGCACTTCATAGTTGTACTTTTGCAGATTAAACATGTTGCACTATTGTATGCTGTAACACTGATTTTTTTATAGTTAAGTTGTTTCCATTCTGGGTTCCCTCCCTGTGCATGAGGGATCCAATCCAGGGGGATTTGGAGCATTAGGGTGTCTTGAATCCTGAAGATTCAGTGTCAAGAAATCAAAATTTGTTCTGTAAACTGCAAGTTAATGTGACCTTTGGCTTGCACAACATTCAGCTGTTTTGAGTTTTTAGAGAAACTGAATTGTAGTGTTTAGAATAAGGACTTTAATCTGAAGGACTTGGTAAGTCTAGTGATAATTAACTGCCTTGCAAGGTGAATTCCTTTGTTCTCAGAGCAGTGAGTTTACAGCAAAGCACTCCAATGTGTATTTGTTACATAAATGTTTGGTTTCAGCATTTTAAATAATTAAGCTTTTAGTGTCCTCTGGATTTTTTGCTTGCATTGGTTCTAATACTTTGGTGCTGGACTCAGCTTTAGTGTGGAGCTGTTCACTTGGTCTGAGAGCTTTCAAGACTCAAATCACTGAGCAGTAATTTGTAAGCTTTCCTTACATAAGGGCACACTTTAATTTGGAAGCTCTTGGCAGCGCAGCTAGAATGAACTCTTATTTTCCTTATCACTTGTTTCAGTACAACTGCTTCCACTCAGTGAATGGGAATATATTTAGAGTTAAAAAAACACTTCTGCTTTTTTCCCGACTGATCAACTGCCTGATGAATTCTCTCTGTGATCCAAAGAACAGTTAGGCTGTCACAGAGGGTGTGTGGGGGTTCTGGGAAGAGGCCAGGAAAGAGAATGGGGGAATTAGGTTTTGCATGAGCTGCTGCTCCTTCTGGGAAGAAGGTGGGAGAAGCAGCCAACAGGTGATAACTGGGTACATTTTCTTACTCCTGCTCTTCAGAACAGGCTACTCTGTCCCTGACAGCTTTGGTTCATGAACCACATCACAGTTTGGTTGACTGCCCCATGTGAACTTCTCTGATTCTGGAAGGGCAATTGCTTTTTTTAGCAGTAGCTACCAAAGTATGAAATGCAGAAATTGTGCATCTGTACTGCAAACTTCATTTGGTTTGTCACTAAAGCCATATAAACAATGCCCAGTGGTCCTGCACTATGTCAGATTTTAGTCAAACGTGTCACCCTTGCTGTGCTGGCATGACACTGCCTTGTCCTTCAGCAGGAACCAGCCTTGTGCTCTTGCTTTCTTCCTTGTAGCTTAAGTGTTTGTGTGGTTGGTTTTATAGCTGACTTGGCATGCTGGAATATTGTTGCTGTCAACTGATTCATGCTTTTCTTGCAACTGGAGAGTAACTTCTGAGACTTAACCTCATTTGTCTCCAGCTGATGCCTCATCTGTGTGTCCTCTTCTCACCCTGTGCTACTCACTTAACCCGTGGTGAGGCTGGGGTGGCTCAGGAACATGCAAATAAACACCAGCTCTGTGCCTCTGACAGGAAACACTGCCTCTGTCTGCTTCTGTTCTCACCCAGGTGTGGGAAACACTGATAGGCACATGGTGCAGCTGAGAGAAAATGTCTCCATGAGCACTCAAGAGCTAATTTTAAACATGCCCATAACTCACTGTCAGCGTGGGGTGTGTGGAGTGGGGCATGGCAGTGATGGCTGGGTGGCATTTGAAAGGGCACAGGCTGCCTGAGTGGTCTTACTGGCCCCATTGTCCTTTTGCAACAGTAAAAACAGTGGCAGTGACTGCTCTTGATCCACTGCTGCTTTTAAAGCAGCACAAGGAACAAATTATAGCAAGGGAGGTGCTGTGTAAATAAGTTACTGACTTCTGGCAGCCATATGAACTGGAGTGACCCCGGCTAAATTCCTAAACAAGAGTTGAACTTTAAACAAAAATAAAAAACACTGAGAGAGGTCCTAATGGATATAACAAAGTGACTTCAGCTATTTCATCATCTCAGCTTTCTTCCCTGCAATGAGAGGTGCACACAGGTGACTGTGGAGTGAATAGAGCTAAGAGGGAATCTGGAGCACCTGGTGAATGAAAGGCCAAAGCAGTTTGCAGTGCAGCAGGCAGGGTGCTTACCCATGGGACACTAAACCACCCAGCTGCAAAGTGACAGCAAGGTGCCTGTTCTTTTAGATATTCATTACATCACATTCTTGAGACCACTGGCCTAGCCAATGGTGTTGGTGTTTGCTGCTCAGAAGGAATTAAGAATCAGAGAGAAGCTGTTTTTAAAAAAATGAAGACTTTTTCATGGCATATTAAACTAGTAGTCTACATCCCCTGTGATTGAGGTGCTTGAGATGAATAGTACAGCCTGCTGGGGATTACTGTGAGTTCGTGTATGTTTTCAGTGTAAACATGTCCTGGGTTTAATTCTCAAGTCTGTTATATTCCTTTAATTTCGAGTAAAAACTAACAAAGCATTGAAATCCAGTGTTTCCCTAAAGTATTTCTACTGTTTCTTTTATAACTCCCGAGTTCTTGTCTATTTTTTCATTGTTCCAGTGCATTAAAAAAAAAACCAGTTAAAGCTTCTCATTTTTCATTTCCTTTGAAAACATTACAAGAAAAACTGCATATGGAATTATAATTCATTTTAACTCATGACAAACACCTGTACAATGCTAGTGACTCTCACCAGGTGGTTTCAGTAGCACAGAATTCACCTGGAAGGAGTCTCTCTCCACTTACATAAACCATGCCAGGCAGTTAAACTTCACTTGGATAAGGACCAGAGCGTTTCAGTCCTTAGTTTTTCTGTAGGTGCACAGAACTCAAATACTGCTGTGGTGTTCCAGTGCTCCTGCTCTGTACTGCATTCAGCAAATAGAGTGAGCTAAGCTCCTGTAATTATCTATGGCTGCTGCTGGAGGATAAAGTTGCAGCAGTAACTGTATTCTTCCTTTATTAGTCTCTCCTAATTTATCTTTAGCAACTGTGTGGAGTAGTTTAATGACATCTGGTTTGCTGGCTAAACATGCAAAACTGAAACTAAACAAAGCTAAGCTGCTGCATCCATGTATCTATAAGTGGAGTTACAAAATGCATCACACTGTGTGACTGTGACTGTTAAACTGTAAATCTACCAGTAATTGTACTGTCCCACCATTCAGCCATGGAGAATAGCTGGAGTTTTTCACCCCTAGAACACTGAAGGATGCTGGAAGGCTGGGCCTCAGACACAGCTGAGTGTGCAAAACAGACTTGTGCTCTATAACATCAGTTAGCTGTGGTATCCACACAGAACCTCCTCTGTGGCCATATGGCACGTTCCAGCTGCAGTCCATAGCATGAGGCTACAGAACACTGGAGTCTTGCCATTGGCTCTCCTCTGGGAACAGGAAACTGGCAAGAAAAGTTTCCAGATGACCCAGGAAAGTGGGACAGTCTGTGTTCTAGAGGATGTCCACCAGCTGTGAGATTAAAGTGTTTCTGGCCCCAGCACTGACAGCGGGTTCTACTGAAAATGGTTATCCTAAAATTCTTCTCCATGAGCACTGGCTTTCCAGCTAAACCTGTCATTTCTTCTGGTTTTTGTGCAATTTTCTGTGTATACTATGACAGCATCACCAGAACCACTGCATGAAGGACACTGAGATTTTGCACTGCAGTCCCAGGGGAAGGACCTAAGGGACAGGACTGAAATGAGGAATGTACATATCCCAGGAGCATCCGGTTTGAAATGTAGAAGCAACAGTCCAACTGCACAAACTAGTGGAGAGTTGAAGCTTGCTGGTGAAAGACTGAGTCACAATGAAACCTTGTGTGGTTGTTTTCTCAAGTCAGCCTGGAAGTGTTGAATTGTTCTTGAATTAGTCAAATATTCACTTGCTGTTATTCAACATAAAGAAGGATTTCCTGTCAGGAGTACAGGCAGGAGTCCTTTCTTTCTCTTCTGTTCTAAACACTCCCTGTGTGCATTCCCAAAGGCACATCTGCTGAAACATTTGTAGATGAGTCCAAGCTTCATCCCAGCTGTGTTAGACTAGTTAGTTTGAATCTCCTGTGAGAGAACTAAAGCTGTGGTGCTGTTGTGTCTCGTGTCTGGCCCGCAGGTCAATCGGACGTACTGCTGTGGCACCTACAGAGCGGGCCCCATGCGCCAGATCAGCCTGGTGGGAGCAGTGGATGAAGAAGTGGGGGACTACTTCCCAGAGTTCCTAGATATGTTGGAAGAATCTCCATTTCTTAGAGTAAGCAGTAACTTGTGATGTGTTCAGAGCGCTGTAGATATTTAAGCAATTGTTAGGTTTCCAAGTAATCAGAAACTGTAAGGTATTTTCTTTATTAATGTGCTTGTTTGGGCTACTGAGGTTCATTCTTTCCTGTGTCCGATTGAAAGGCACGGAATGAGGTGTCTAATTAAAAAGAAAAATCAAATTTATTATATACACATGCACTACATGTACTTCTACTTCCCTAAATTCTATGCTTGATAAAATTAGCTTGGGATATCTTTTCCCTCTCAAACTTACTTAGTTGCTATGCAATGATTTTGACAGCAGATTTGAACCAGTTTTACCAAAGGCATCATTTAATTTTTCTATCTCACCCAGTGTTTTGTGTTATGTGTGTTTTGTGGGTTGTTTTGTTCCTGTTTTCTTTTAGATGACTTTGCCCTGGGGGACTCTTTCCAGTCTCACACTGCAGTGCAGGTCCCAGAGTGACGATGGGCCCATCATGTGGGTGAGGCCGGGAGAGCAGATGATCCCCACAGCTGATATGCCAAAATCACCCTTCAAACGGCGCCGGTAAGGTTTGGGTTTCCTTTTGTGCTCGAGGCAAAACATTGCAGTGAAGTCTGTGTCAGATTTGAGAACAAAAGCAAAGTACTTGATGTGTAACTGGCTCTTCAGAGGACTAATTCAGATTTAAGTTTCACTTTCACTTTGTTTCAAATTGGCTCAGCTGATAAAGCAGATGTTACCTGCGATGGTTATTTCATTTCACTGCTTCTGACAGTATCTTTCAGTACTTCTCACATATCCTAGATCAGTGCTTTAAGATTAAAACCTCTTTTTATTATCCTTCAGGAGACTTAATTAATCTTAGTTCTGTGGCAAGAACCAATTTGGTGGCAAGGGCAGGCGGAGTGCTGTAAAACAGCAGAGATCCTTCTACTGATGCTTCATTCTAATGTCAGTGCTAAAGCACTTGTAACACTGCCTGCCCAGGAATTACTGTGTATTCTTGCCTTCTGTTTCTGAAAGAGTGCTCTAAAGCAAAGTTCAGGAGATGTAGAAGCATATTCTAATTGTTCCAAGAAGAATTTTTGGATGTAGTCCCAATTAACTGAATCTCAGGTTCTGTAAGATAAGTCTATTTTACATACCAATACATTCTTGGAGGAAGTCTTCCAACACAAGTGAGCACAAAAATTACGTTATTTGATTTGTTTTATAAAGTTTGATTTCATAACCTGAATTGTACTTTGCTGGTTTTGTTTCAAGTCTTTCACTGAACAAACACCTAGAAAAAATCGGAGGGAAATGCTTTGTTCCCTTGAAGCCAGCAGCACCCAGAATTTTAAGATTATTTCAATACAAATGTTAATTTTTGAGCAGCAGGGGCATTTTTAGTGTGCGTTTTCCTCCTGCTGCAGGTCCATGAACGAGATCAAGAACCTGCAGTACCTACCTCGGACCAGCGAGCCCCGCGAGGTCCTGTTCGAGGACAGGACCAGAGCTCACGCTGACCACGTGGGGCAGGGCTTTGACTGGCAGAGCACAGCTGCTGTCGGGGTGCTCAAGGCTGTGCAGTTTGGGGAATGGTAAGTGCTGCTGGAATGCAACTATTGTTTTTTTTTTAAAAAAACCAAATAATTCCTTGCAAAACAAACCTAATCAGAAATGGTTTAAACCCTAAAATGAGACAATCGCTGGAATCGTCTGCCCAGGGAGGTGGTGGAGTCACTGGATGTGTTTAAAAATAAAGCCTGGATGGGGCACTCAGTGCCATGGTTAGCTGATGAGGAGGTGTTAGGTCTTAGGTTGGACTAGATGATCTTCAAGATCTTTTCCAACCTAGTTCATTCTGTGATTCTATGATTCAAAAGCTGCACAAAGCTGAAAACCTCAAGCTGTCTGCCTCCTGTTTTTCCATCTTGAGGCAGTAAAAATTTTGTAACAGCAGTTTGCAGAGTATTTTAGTGATATACAAAAGCCTTAAACCTGGACCATCATCCTTGATTATTCTTTTCCTGAGCAGGTGTATTAATTCTAGCTTTTGTAACTGTAGTCTAAGAGCTCAGTGTAATTAATTTCACAGCTGCAGTGCTTTCTCAGGTCACGTCCCCAGGATATTGCTGTTGACCTTGCAGAGAAAGTGGACTTACATGATTGTAATAGCTAGAAATTACATTAGAAATTGGATACATCATTAGCAGTATCATTAGAATAAAAGATGCCAGTATTTCCTATACTCTGGTTCACAGCTGTTGAATAAAACTCCTCACTGCTTCAACTTCAGTGTTACTTCATAATTTTACTTTTTTCCCTTAATGCAGAATTATTCTGTCCAATTATAGAATGGAAGAATTGAGGCAAATTGTGGTTCCTAGAACACGGAGAACTTTGATAGTGGCAGTTTGAACCTGGTTCTCAGGCTTTTCAGTATATTGTCCATGCAAACATCCCTTCTGTTGTGAATGCAACAAAAATGGAGAAAGAAAAAAGGGAAATCTATGAATTATCCCTCTTGTTCAGTATAATACACTATTGAGAAGTGTTGAGACTTTGTGCACAGTGTAACACTGGGGGAGATCATTGGTTCAATGAAGCTTTCTGCTGGGTAGAGCTATTATGCTCTGTAACTCAAATACTTCAAAAATTCCTGCAATTCTCATTTTTTTCCTAGGAGTGACCAGCCTCGTATAACCAAAGATGTGGTTTGTTTTCATGCTGAAGACTTCACTGATGTTGTGCAGAGACTTCAGCTGGACCTGCATGAACCTCCAGTGTCACAGGTATCAAACCTGCCCTCCTGACAGCTCATTCCTGGTGTTTTGGGAAGAGTTTCTGGCAGATCCCAGCTTCTCCCTGAAGTCAGCCCTTTTGTATCCCCTCAGCTCTCTTGGGTAGATTTCCTTGTGTTTCAGGATAAAATGGTTTGGTTGGAAGGGACCTTTTGCTTTTCCTTTCCCCCAAGCTGGGGTTCATGCTGTGAGTCCCAGAGTGTGCTGTAGAAACAATCTCTTGATCAAGCCATGTGTGCCTGTTCCTGCTTTTTCTGATGTCTGATATTGTCTTAGGCTATGGAAGCATCTAAACTCAGTCCTGCCAGCCCAAACAATGCAGCCCATTGTTGTTGTTTTTAACTATAACTATAGAAACATCTTCATTCTTCTCTCAAGATATACACATCAGAGAAATTGTATTTTAAAAGTCCAGTTCTCATTTGAATTTGAAGTTTTACCCATGAAACGAAAACATTCTGATTTAGACATGAATTAACTTGAAAATAGGATGATGCTGAATTGTTTGAAGAGTTCACCACTAACTTTCCCATCTCTCCTTCTCCCAGTGTGTTCAATGGGTGGACGAAGCCAAACTAAACCAAATGAGACGGGAAGGCATTCGCTATGCTAGGATTCAGTTGTGTGACAATGACATCTACTTCATCCCTAGAAATGTCATTCATCAGTTCAAAACAGTGTCAGCAGTCTGCAGCTTAGCCTGGCACATCAGACTCAAACAGTATCACCCTGTGGGGGAGACTTCTCCAAAAGCAGAAAGCAATTCAAGCCTGAACAGTGATGTTCCTGGAAACACAGAGGCAGAAGGTGAACCCCAAGGTGTGAGTGTAAAAATAGAGTCTGAAGAACCAGGTATAGAAATTCAGCTTACCCCAGGGGTGCTCTCCTCCTCTGTTTCTTCTATATCAGGACTTGTGCAACCAGATCAGGTGGCCCAGCCCCTTCCAGGTTTTAAGATAGAGTCTGATCAGCAACACAATCCACAGGATCATGCAGGCTCTTCTGTGTGATATGTATATATTCAAACATTTTTTAAACAACTTTTTAAAATTTTGATGTGAAGTTATAGTTTTATAACTGGCTTATGTTTTATTGGAGAAATCTTGCCTATAATTCTATAAAGAAAGGTGACATTCCAAAATGTCAAGCATATCTTTTTTACACAGATTATGCAAAATTCAAGTTGTATTTTAACCCCTTAGTACAACCTGTAACAGTGGTCTACCACTTCTTTCTGTTTAAGAGATGTTGAATATCTTCTCAAAGTCAGATTGAAATTCCTCCAGGAACACGAAATGATTGAACTCCCATTGGTCAGTGTTATTTCCCCACTTTTACTTTATCTCTAATCTTCACCAGAAAGCGATGCTTTTGTAGAAGACCTACAAAGTGACTTCCCCATCTCATTTTAATTGCTTAAAAAAGTAAAAAAAAAAAAAAAAAAGAAAAAGAAAAAATAGAGAAAGCACAGCACTTTTGATGATTTGTGGAATTTTTGGTATGTCTGTTCTTGACATGTTGGTTTATATACAAGCTATAGAAATTGATGTTCCTTACAGTTCCTACAAGGGTGACCTGTAAAAAGAACTGAAGCAAGTGTCTGATTCCTGTTGAAATGCAATGACTTACTGACCTAACACTTCTCATAGCACTGCTTATGTTGTTTGGTGTGAGGGTTTTTGCTTCCAAAATACATCTTCCCTGAACGTGATAAATACTAGTGTCAAAATTAGAGAACCTCTTGGTAGTCTTGTGGAGGAAACTGCTATCTTTGAGCACTTTAAGGCTTTAAAATACTTCACCAACTTGGCAGCTTGTTTTGATCAGGTCGTAACGTGTCCAATGGATCCACACTTCCCCTTGTACTGATGCACTTAATATAATAAGCATTGAGCTGATACCTGACTTCCTAGAATAAGGACAGCCTTACTGTGTAAGTTCTGTATTAGTATTTCACAATAAAAAGTATTTTGGCGTTGGACTGCTTTTTCCACGTGTAGCTCCTGGGTGCCCAATTACTGTGGAAAAATCAGCAGCACATGCTCAGTGTGTAGAGTGTCAGCTATCAACAGTTTTTAAACGATCTTTCAATATTTCTGGATGTTAACGTGTAATCTGTATTTCACCCCATTTATTACTGCCCTTTCCAGTCATCAAAAGGAAAAGTCCCTTTCCCCCCTCCCTCCCCCCTCCCCACATTTAGAGTACAAGTTGGGGTTTGGTGCAACTTAAGCTGTCTCCAGATAACTTTATTTGTTCTAATCCTCACTGGGGTAGGAAAGATTTGAAACACTATGTTAGACTAGACAAAAGCAAAGATGCTGTGTTAGTTCTGGATGCATCTTTTTAATATCAATTATTACTCTTCTCTTTATAAGGGTCTCTAAAATATGTTACTCTATTATAAATCTTACTTTGTGCAATATTGTTTGTGTAGGCTTTTATATACATATTAGCACCTCAGTGTAGAGGTCACTATTTTAAACTGATAGAGAAATAATCCTCAGAAGATACTGCAGTGATTAGTTAGAACCTGTATTACTCCTTATGTGTATGTATGTATTGTCTTCGGTACAAAAATGAGGACTAGGAAATATTTCAATTTAAAACTAATTTACAGATTGAAGTGGTAGTGACTCGTTTAGTAATCTGTGTAAATAAGGTGTTAGAATGGAAAGCTTTTATGATGAGAAGTAATGTGATTCATGCAGGGGTGTAATTTAATCTTAGCAGAAATTCTAGATGACTCAGCGCGGCTCAGAAACGAGCCGTCAGTTCTCTGGTGGGTTTTTTCCACTTTTTATGTTGAGAGGAATTTCATAGCTTTAAGGGTTGTGCAAAGTAAAATTCCTCACAGGCAATAGTGGTTTCAGTTCATCCTTCACATTCAAAGATTCCCCAGGGGTGTTCTTTCCTTTTGACCAAGTCTGCGAGTCTTCCACGTGCCCGTCCCGCGCCTCTCCCTGCTGCTCCCTGGCTCATCCCCGGGGTGGCCCTTCCCTGGCAGCCAGCACTGATCACTCAGGAACTGTCACAGCTGCAGGGCCAAGCGAGCCTGCAAAGGCAGAATACACAGAGTGAGAGCCCCCATGCACCAACCTGTCTGTTTATTGGGAAAATTGGAATGGAATCCATTTGGAAGTCCTCTGTAAATTCTAATAGCACGTTTTCAAATGGATGAAGGAGGACTAGGGTGGTTTGTGCTACTTTCCAAGCTGTAGCTTTAGTGAAATCTGTGACAACAGCCTGAAATACCTGGAAAATGCTCTGACTTCCTCTTGTATGGAGGGACATGACCAATAGCATCATGCTCTCTGTGCTCTGCTCAGTTACTAACTTAAAACCTAATGTCAGATTTAAATGCACATAAATAAAGGTATCTTTGAATGACCTGAATGTTGCTGATGCTATCCTATTTTGGAAGACCGAGGGAGAGAGGAACGAGCTGTTTGAGAATTTCTGACTAAATCCATGCTCAGCTTTGCTGTGCTTTAACCAAACTGGCAGACTTTCAAATTCCACCTCAGCTCTGGATGTAAAGTGTGAGAGGAATTGCTTGGGAAGCTGCTCACTCTCCAGCCAGTGCTTCAGTTGCCCAGAACAAAGCCTTGATACAACAAATGTAAATGTTTTCCAGCCCAGGATCTGTAGAACACTGATTTTTTTTTTATGAGCTAGACCAGTTTAGAGAGGAAGTAACGAGTTCAAGCCACTTAGTGTTTGAGCAGAACAAATCCAGTAAATCTTACTGAATATCTCATGTTAAATAGCTGCTATTTGAATTTCTCCAAGATTTCATAAAGCAGGCTCCTTGATGAGCTAATTGAACTTTGGCACATGTGATGGCTTATTCTAAATCTGAGAAAGTTGGAACTGTTCAGTGTGGACACCTCACAGCCCCTTCCAGGATCTGCAAGGGCTACAGGGAAGCTGGAGAGGGGCTATTCATCAGGAACTGAGTGACAGGACAAGGGGGAATGGGTACAAATTAAAAGAGCAGGATTTTAGGTTAGAGATAGGGAAGAAATTTGATGGGTGATGAGGATCTGGTTGCTCAGGGAGGTTGTGGATACCCCCCAACCCTGGAAGTTTTCAAAGCCAGGTTGAGCAGCCTGGCGCAGTGGGAGGGGTCCCTGCACATGGCAGGGAGTTGGGACTGGGTGATTTTTAAGGTCCATTCCAACATCTTAACATTTTGTTATTCTCAGTGGAAAGCAGATACACAACAGTTCCTAAATATGAATGTGCTGGTCGGTTACTGCAAATCCTCCATGCTCCGTTTATGAGGATCTGCTCTGTGATGTGTGTCAGGTAGAAAATACTCCAGCTTTGTGCTGGAGACAGCTGTCATGGACCAAGTGCTCTGTCTGTGAAACAGAACTGAGGCTTAGGCTCGACTTTAAATCAAGTGCTGGTGACTAAAACATCCCAGGGATAAAGGCAAGTGGCTCAGCTGTGCTAGAAATGGACTCGCAAATGCAGTGTAAAGCTGAAATACTGGCTGGGTTTGGTTTCCTCTCTCCTCTAGACAAGAGTCCAGGTCGCTTTGTGCAGGTACCTGCCACCTTCCCTTCCAGGAAGGGGGGACACCACGAGGTATTCCCAGGGGATTCATAAGGGACACTTTTCACTCGGGCTCTGCTGGGCTTGCCAGCTTTACTGTGTGTTACAGTTCAGTTCCCCTGGACAAGGCAACTTGTCAGAGCTTTCCCCAAGCCCTTCAGTCCTGGTTTGGGGAGTGAATCAGCTGAGTGATGAACTCCGCAATTGCAGTCCGCAAGGAGTGCTGAGCCTGGGCAGCCGTGTGCTGGCTGAGGGGGTGGGAGAGGAGCAGAGGGATCATTTCCTCTCCTTCAGAGCCTGTTCTGTCCCTTCCTGTGGGCTCTGAGCAGTGGCCACGGCACCCCGAGCATTCAGACACCCGCTTTCTCCTGATTTCTCTGTACAACATGTAAAGATACCGACTCCTGTATTGCTGTTTCGTGATTTAATTTGATTTGATTGGCAGCTATGATTATTTTTTCTGTGGTTTTAATTTATCTAAGGTCTCTGCCTCCAGAGGACGTGTACAATTGCCTGGACGACTGTTTGCTTTGTGCGGCCTTAGTGTATTTATTGACATTCGCGCGTGTGCGGGGGCGGCCCCGCGCCCTCCCGCGCTGTCGGTAGCTGACTGTACACCAGTGTCAAACTGTTAAGCTATTTCTTTGTAAAATAGTCCTGCGGAATGCATAGAATTTTTTTCCTGTAAAGTATTTTTTTAATAAACAAAAGTCTGATTTTGTCCTTTACCCGCCTGGGCGCTTCTTTCCGTGGAGGAGGGGGGTGGTAGGGGCGCTCGGCGCTCGGCTGGCACTGCCTGGGCGGGTATGGGGGGAGGGGGCGGCAGGCGGAGCCAGTCGAGCGCCGGGCCGTTTCCAGGGTAACGGGAGCGGGGCCGGGGTCGGTCCCGGGCCGGGGTCGGTACCGGGGCCGCGCCGCTCCCGCCGCCCCCCATGGCCTGTCGCGATGCCATTTCATGGTACCAGAAGAAGGTGAGTGCGGCGCGGGGAGAGTGGGCGCGGGCCCGGCCGTGCCCTCAGCCTCCTCTCCCCGCAGATCGGGGCCTACGACCAGCAGATATGGGAGAAGGCCGTGGAGCAGACCCAGATGAAGGTACCGGCGGCGGAGGGGGGGGGAGTGCGGGCCCCGCGCCCCTCGCCGCTAACTCGGCCGTGTGTTCCGCCCCGCAGGGCTTCAAGAACAAGCCGAAGAAAAAGGGGCACATCCAGCCCGATCTGATCGATGTGGATCTGATCAGCGGTGAGCGGTGCTGGCTCTGATCGTTCCTCTCTGGGACAGGCATGGCACTGGGGGAGCGGTTGGAGCCGGGTCAGAGGAGGGTTAGGTTGGATATCAGGGAACGGTTCCTCCCCCAGAGGGTGCTGGGCATTGCCCAGGCTCCCCAGGGAATGGGCACGGCCCCGAGGCTGCCAGAGCTCCAGGAGCCTTTGGACAGCGGTGCCGTGTATGCCCAGAGTGGGATTTGGGGGTGTCTGGGCAGGGCAAGGGTTGGACTTGGCGATCCCCGTGGGTCCCTTCCAGCTCAGGATATCCCATGATCGCGTAGGTGCATCACAGCTTTGTGCAAGGTGGGGGAAGCAGAACCTGCCCTGCTGCCGGGGGAGCCCCTGCTCGTGAGCACTGAGGGAAAAGGAGCACTGAAAACCTGAGAGCAGAGCAGGAGGAATTCGGGGTGGCTCTGCAGGAGTGGTCGGTGGTAGCAGGGTTGGATGGGCAGGGAAGGGTCAGAGCCAGAGCTCTGAGAGAAGATGAGGAGCTGCTTTAGCTGTTCTTCTGGGACTGTGTAGCTTTCAATGGTGCCTGAAGCTGGGCTGCTGTGTCCCCCTGCGTCAGGGCTGGGGCTGCCCAAGGGGGAACTCCAGCAAGGGAGTTCTTGTGATTCACAGTTAACGAGGGCTTGCTTCCCCTTTAATTCCAAGGCTCTACCTTTGCCAAAGCCAAGCCTGAAATTCCCTGGACATCGCTGACCAGGAAGGGAATTGTGAGAGTGGTGTTTTTCCCCTTGTTCAGCCAGTGGTGGATACAGGTCACTTCCCAGCGTATTTTTATGTGGCTCTTGGTGCTCTACGTTATGCAAGGTGAGGGAACAGGCTGTGCCATAAACCTTCTCCTGCAAGGAATGTGACATCAAAGAATGTATGGATGTGGCTCTTGGGGGGAAATGGGTTAGGGGTGGACCTGGCAGTGCTGGGAGAATGGTTGGACTCGATGGTCTCAAGGATTTTCCAAGCTTAGTGAGTCTATGATTTTGTAGTCCATTATCTAAAGCATGAGGATCTTGTCTGGAACCTACTTAATGTGCATTTCAAGGTGTGTGGCACTAGTAATTGCAGAAATTACATAATAATACAACAAAGCAGAGTAAAAACAAATAGTTGAGACAGACTCTGTAATTTTTGCGTCCATTTCCCCCTTTCCAGTCGTAGCAGTGATGCTGTACTTCATGGTGCCTGTTGTGAGTGCCAGTGAAGTGATGGGACCCCTGTGCCTTATGCTGCTGCTGGGGACAGTTCACTGCCAGATCGTGTCCACACAGGTGAACAGACCTGCAGGGGGCAACGGGCTCAGCCGGCGCCGCAGGTGAGCACCAGCAGGGCCCTTGCTGGGATCACAGCTGGACATGCTGGGGCTGGCTCGGGCTTTCCCTCCTCCCCAGGTGGCTGCAGCAAAGATTCCCTCCGGATTTTGTCCCTTGTGCCTTTCCCAGTGATGCCCTGATGTGCTGGGGGCATAGGCAGATTTTTTTTTATTTAGAAGTCAGTATTCTGTTTGCATGACTTCAGAAAAATGGCATCCAAAAAGCTGTTCAAATCTCATTCAGATCTTTTAAGAAAGTCCTTAATGTAGCTTCTTACACCAACTTCATTCTCCTTGTCTTAAAACTCAGGAAGTTACGCAAACCTGTGGGTGTGGATGGGAACAGTTGGTCTTCTCCTGACAAAACCAGCAAGGAGGAGCAGTGTGGCTCTGCATCTCTGCTGACCAATTTATCCAGTCTGCTCTTCCAGAGGAGGTATGTGATCCCTGCTGGGTTTGTTCTGCTCATGACACTGGGAGCAGTTTGGTACCTGGAGAATGGAAGCACAGCATGTGCTGTCACTGACATCCCCACAGCCTGTCAGTCGTTTTTTTTGAATTAAAACTTTCATGGTAATGTGGGAAGCTGATTCCTCAGGAATATTTAGTATCTCCTCATTAGATCATATAAAATTAGACTGTATAAAATTAGATCATATGAAAGTGAAGAGACCAAGTGTTAGATGAGCTGTAGAATGTGGTGGAGTTTATTTTTATTTATCAGATAAGTGACCTTGTTTGAGTGAGTGCTCAGATTATATTGCTGTTTTAGCTGATTTCCAAAAGCAATTGTGCCTTCTGGTTTGGACAGTTGTCTCACTTTGGCACCTTCCTTCTCTAAAAGTAACTCAAGGAAAAGGAGGAGAGATTGTATGGGATAATATTTCGTTGTTTTCTCCTGTTTTCCCAGGTGAATTTCCTGGTGAGTTTCCAGCTCACAGGTGCTTTCTATTCACAAGGACTTTTTGTCTTCTGAATTGCTCTTATTTTTTTTTAAATAAAAATAATGAAAAATTTCCCCTTGATTTAGAAGTTTTAAGATACTATTGGAGTTGCAAAAGATGTGTTGAGTGGGGGTGAAGCAGATATAAATCTTTTTAACAGATTTATATCTCTCAGCATACAAAGCCTGTCAGCCAAAGAAAATTATTTTTCCCTTAGGTCTCTTGTTTGATGCTGCACCTGTGTGACAAGGGAAGACCAGAATGTTTTACCCCAAAGAGTTTTTCCCTGACATAAAG
This sequence comes from Nicator chloris, assembly GCA_013400495.1. Lineage (NCBI taxonomy): Eukaryota > Metazoa > Chordata > Aves > Passeriformes > Pycnonotidae > Nicator > Nicator chloris. The sequence continues at coordinate 422,891 of WAAE01004687.1, forward strand.
ACATTTAATTGTATTTCCTCTCCTAGGAATAGAAGAGTAAAGCTGGTAGCTGAGAAAGGGACCGAGACAGAAAGTGGTGTGAGTGCTGTGGGTGATGGCATCAAACCCAGACAGGCCAGATCTGAGCACAGGCTGCTACACTCCAAAGAGAAAAGTAAACTTTCTGATGGGGAGAAGAGCCATCAGGTACTGCCAGGGGAAATCCTTTGAAATCACAGTTTCAGTGTGTTCTTTGTGTGCCCAGAAGTGTGTTGGCATTTAACTGTATGGTTTGATCTAATGCAAGATATTCCCTCCTGCTAATCTTTGCCTGCATTAGGGAACCTAGAAACTCCTTTCTGCCTCTCACTGAGCAGTTGAAAAGGTGCTGGTACTTCCTTTTCATAATTATAGAATAGAATTCCAGAATAGTTTGTGTTGGAAAGGATCTTAAAGCTCATCTCATCCCACCCCTGCCATGGGTAGGGACACCTTCCACTATCCCAGGTTACTCCAAGCCCTGTCCAACCTGACCAAGTGTGGTCAAATACAGACAGTGCTGGAATGTGTGTTTTACCAAAGTGCTCTGTTAATTGTTGACACTTCTGATCACAAGATGTTCAGTTAAGGGAGAGTGCTGATAATGACTAAATAAATTCGCCATTTTCAAAAGCAATTCTGTAAAATATTTTGACTTGCAAGACTGAGACATCCCACGGGGAGAGAGAAAAGAGCTAAAGCATTGTGACCTCTGTTGAAAGCTTTGAAACACAAAGATTTTGGGAATTACTCTTGAGGTTCCTCTGAGCCAGTAGTGTCTTAACTCCACATGAGGAACTTGGAATAGATCCTGTGTGGAATTCTGTCGTACTGTGCCATCCCACCTCCTCTCTGTGAAGGAGTCTGGAGAGGGGAAGAGCTCAGTGTAGAGGCACAGCCCAGGATTTTGGGTTTGTTACCCCCCAGCTCATAGATACATCTGAGCTTAAGGCTGCTGGTAAGGCACAGCCAAGAGCTGCTGCTGCCTCCTCCTCTTCCTGCCCTTGCCCCAACTCCAGCTCCACCCAGCCAAAATTCTCACTCATTACCTCTGGAGCAAGACAAGAGCAGGTGAAAGGAGTTAAAATCTGTGAAGTCTCTGTGATGCCAAGAGAATTCTGTTTCTGTGTGTTCTGTGGGGGTCATGTGCTGGCTCTGCAGGCATTGAGGGCTGTGCCAGGGGGGCAGCTCTGCCTCTGAGCCTTTGGTGGGACTCAGGCTGGTGCTTGGTGTGGCTTTGGCCCTGCATTTGTAGGATGATGGCACCAACAGGGACGGTGTTTCTGACGAGCTGTCGAGCGAGGAGGATGCCGGGGCCATGGCACAAAGGATCCTGCTACGCCCCAGCATGGAAGGGGCTTCCAGTGACAACAGCTACGAGGAGAAGAAGAGGAGGCCTCTGGTTTCTCTCAACCAGGCTGTCTCACAGGTACCCAGGTGGGAATAGTGCTGTTTTCCACACCTTGTTTTGCTATGGGTAATCAGGTGGTTTTCCTTTGGTCTTGGCAGGTCAAGCAAGCCCTGAAAGGTGCCAGAGACTCTGACAGTGTTGTGGAGTCTGAACTGGAATCCACGTTATACAGGCAGGTATGATTGGAAAGTCAGGAGAGGGAGCGTTCCCAGGCCTGGCAGGCTTCACAGAATCAGAGAATGGCTTGGGCTGGAAGGGACCTTAAAGCTCATCTCGCTCCAACCCCCTCACTCAGAGCAGACAGTTCTGAAATGATTGTGCTTCAGAATCCTCAGGTGCAAGGTGTGACCTCCTCCCTCCCTGCTGCTTGGCAGCTTTGTAAACCTTCACAATGTGCACAGTCCTGATTGTGCTGCTTTGTTAAAGAAACCACAAACAAACAAACAAACAAACCAATACTAACTCTGTTGGCAGCAAAGGACAGTCCAAGCTGCCTCTAATTGCTCCTGTGGAAATGCTGCAATTGCTCTTGTGGTTGGGAGGCAGTGCTGTGCTTGCAGCTTTTAAGCTAATAAATTTTGATTTTAAAATCACAGACTATCCTGAGTTGGAAGGGATCCACAAGGATCAAGTCCAACTCCTGTACTAAAGGAATAAATCTGTGCTATGAAACATTCTCAGTCACTTCATTGCTTTGGTTTTTTTGCCCCTGCCACTCACCCTACCTGAACATAAAATATAAATATGTGAATATCAAGTTATAAATATGGAGATACATAAATTAATACAAGATATAAATGAAATATTAAAACAGATTATGTAAAAGGCATAAAAAATGACTTTTTGTATTAGAATGAGTACATCAGTTTTTATTTTATAGGTTGGGAATGGAGGTAGGGAATTAATGGGCTCTGTGTGAGTTCTGGTATAGAAATGCTTTTTCCCCAAACGTTGCCTTAAACCATTTCCACCGTGTGAGTGCAGCTGGGAGCACTCAAAGCTCTGGGGAGCTGGGGGAAAAGAGGGAGAGGGAGAAGGAGGAGGAGGACGAGAAGGAGAAGGAGGATGAGGCGGAGGAGGAGGGGGAGCACGAGGAGGAGGAGGAGGTGCTGGTTTTACAAGCCGCCCGTGGGGCTGTGCCGTGTGACCTTGGCTGCTGTTGCAGGAGCCCAGGTCGTGCCTGAGCGTGGCGCCGCGGAGCTGCAGCGGGAGCCGGCGGGACTCGGAGAGCACCCGGCAGGACTCGGAGACCGAGGACATGCTGTGGGACGATCTCCTGCACGGCCCCGAGTGCCGCTCCTCCGGCACCAGCGACAGCGAGGAGCGCTCCGCCAGGGACTCCCGCAGGGACCTGAAGGAGGACGTCTTCCAGCAGGTCGGTGATTTCCCTCCAGGAGCTGGGAGTGCTTCTCCCTCTTCCCTCTGTCTTCCCAAATATGAGTGGCGCACGAGGATGCTGTTGGTATAAGGTGAACAACCTGGATGAGGTCAGAACCACATGGAGGTCTGGAATGCTCCAAACAAAATCAGTGATTCAATGATTGAGTCCATCCCTCCCCTCTGCACTGCTGCTTATCCCAAAACAAAGTATTTCACCCAAAATGGAATTCCCCCCTCAATCCAATTGCATTCTAGGCAAAGGTGTTACTTACAGGAGGACAGAAAGAGCTGACCCACCTTTGGCACTCCTCTCTTTTTTTCTAGAACCATCTGTTTTGGCTGCAGAACACCAGCCCAGCGTCTGCCAAAGTGAGCACTCTGATCTGGGAAGGGAATGACTGCAAGAAGGTGGACATGTCCGTGCTGGAGATCAGTGGGATTATCATGAGCAGGGTAAGGGGGCTGTGAGGCATTGCAACCTCTCCCTCACACTTTAGAAAACAACCACCAAAACCCCTGGAAATAGTTACACATGCAAATATTCAGGGCAGTATGAAACTGGTCCCTCCCCAGCTGCAAAGATGGTTGTCCCACATGTTCTTACTGAAAAATTGCCTAACCCCCAATTTAGGAGATCTCTTGAAAACTGAAAAGTGCTGATTATCTCTAATTACCTCTGCAGGGTGCTAAAGGTGGGAGGCTGATTATTTGGCTGATTGGTTTTGGGTTTGGACTGAAATGGGTGGAATTATTTTAGGCTCTGTCCTGTGAAGGGGAACCGACTGCTTGCCTGAGTTGATGTTACCACAACAACAGGCCTTTTCCTTGATGCAAACCCCAGGTAATCATCCTAATTTTATTCCTGCTTGCCAGGTTAATGCCCACCAGCAAGGAGTGGGGTATCAAATGCTGGGAAACATCATCACCATCGGATTGGCCTTCCTGCCATTCCTCTACAGACTGTTCCGCACGGACAACCTGGAGCAGCTCTGCTCCATTTCTCTCATGGAGCTTCTGCACATCTTCTGTGGAGCCCCAGCCAGCACCCTTGTGCTAATCCTGTCTGCCATCAACTTTCTGGAAAGGCTGTGCTTAACCTGGATGTTTTTCTTCATGATGTGTGTTGCTGAGAGAACCTACAAACAGGTGGGTTTAAAAATCCTGGTGCCTTTCAGAAACCTGGAAGGCAGGAATAAAAATGGGATGATGACCTTAAAGCTCATCTCATCTCAGCCCTTGCCAAGGTCAGGGAGAGGAGTCTGGGAAGGCTCTTACTCATTAGTCACAAATTATATCCATCAATACCATTCCTGACACCCCTGTTCCCCCCCTTACCTGTCCCCAAGGTCTTACTCTGTCCCCTCTCTGTTGCCCAGAGAAGCTGTGGCTGCCCCATCCCTGGAAGCCAAGGCCAGGGTGGACAGGGCTTGGAGCAGCCTGGGAGAGTTGAAGGTGTCCCTGCCCGTGACAAGGGCTGGGAAAAGATGAGCTTTAAGGTCCCTCCCAATACAAACCAGTCTGGAATTCTATGAAAACAACTGCTGCTAGAGAGGTTGAGCACCCAGGTCTCATGCTGGGCTTCCCCAGTGACCCTTTTTGCCAGGTACTACAAAGAAACCCAAGCAATCCATTCTGTTTAACATTCATTTATGGTTCTGCTTTTAACTTGCAGAGGTTTTTGTTTGCCAAGCTCTTTAGTCACATTACATCTGCTCGGAAAGCCAGGAAATATGAAATCCCTCACTTCAGGCTCAAGAAAGTGGAGAACATCAAGATCTGGTTATCCCTTCGCTCCTACCTGAAGGTGAGTTCTGATCTGGGGTTTGGCTATTGCAGAGGGTGTGACAGTGACAGTGACAATGACAGTGCCAGTGCCAGCTGTTTGTGGTGAGTTTTGGCTGCACACTGCAGCCCTGACCCCCTGTCCTTGTTTCCACAGAGACGAGGCCCCCAGAGGTCTGTGGATGTTGTGGTGTCCTCAGTCTTTTTACTGGCTCTTTCAATTGCTTTTATCTGCTGTGCCCAGGTGAGATTTTAACCTTTGTGGTTTAGAAAGTAGGGAAAACCCTCCCAAGTGCTGGAGGCTTTTCTTTAACCGGCCTCCAAAAGGCTTGAAGTGGTGCTCTTTGACCCCAGAGTAACATAGAGAGTGTAGCATTTTTTAAGAGCTTTGTCATTTTTAGTTGGAAAAAGAGGTTCATTCTGTGCTTGCAGAGCAAGGTCAGAGGTTTTATAATCATTAGGAAAATTTCAGGACATGACCATTTGGGCACAAAGGAGCAGAGAGTCTGCCCAAGGACCTCAGGTGTTCACAGGACAGTTATTCCAGAGGGCTGATTGGAGCATGCTCTGTAACCACCATGTGGAAAAGCAGGTCAAGAACTATTACAGGCACCTTTTAATTCTTGACCAAACGTGTTACAGGCAGCAGTACCAATGCTGGAGCTGTTTTCTTGGTCAGTGCTGTGTTCAGGCAGTCCTTGATCCCCTGAAGGGGCAGCTGCAGGAGCAGAGGCTGGTGGTTTTTAGATAGTGTCACTGCTGTGACTGTTCCTGTAAGCCACAGGTTTCCGGAGGAAGGGATGACAATCCCAGTCCTGCTGTGTGAGTCCATACTGGGAAAGGCAGGAGCAGCTTAGCCTGGCTGAGGCTGCCCGTGGGACAGGACAAGGAAAGGCACTTCATTGCCTGTTAGTTGGACAGAGGGAGGCGAGAGGAGGAACAAGGCTCCTTTTCTGAGTAGAAGGAAAAAATATCCAATTCCAAGCTAAAGGCAGGTTAGAAATGAGACCTTTCCCTGTAACCCCATGACAGGAGTGATTTACACTTCCTGGGAAGAGCTGTCAGTGGCTGTAGAGCACACAGGGCTGGGCAGAGGAGGAGTAGGGCAGTGCTTGTGCACTTGTCCCAAGAACAGGCACTTGGTCAGTGACATTTGGTGCTTTGTTTTCTCCCCATACAGGTTCTTAAGGGTCACAAAACCTTTCTGAATGCAGCTTACAACTGGGAGTTCCTGATGTGGGAGGCAGCACTGCTCCTCTTCCTGCTACGCCTGGCATCTCTGGGCTCTGAGACCAACAAGAAATACAGCAACATTTCCATCCTGCTCACTGAGCAGGTAGCAGCCTTTAGCTTGTTCTCCCCTGGGCTTTGTGGTTTGTTTGGATGTAATTGTTGTGTTTCAAACCAGCTGAAATACTGGAATCAAACTTTAAAGTGTAGGAATCAAACCTTGTGTTGGTCAAAAATCAACAAAGCACTGGTCAGCATGGGAGGGATGAGCTGGTCCTGTTGGGACAGACTCAAACTCTAGATTATTTTGGTCTCTGGCTTAATATGTGTTAGCCAAAACAATTGGAAAAGAATGATGTTATCAGTGCTAAATTCACTACTTCAAGAGTGACAGCAGACTGCAAAAATGGCTCCAATTTCCCTTAGTGAGGAATCAGTTGGGGGTGGTGCTGGAATATCACCCCCTGGCCTGTGGTGTCTGTCACAGATAAACTTGTACCTGAAGATGGAGAAGAAGCCAAACAAGAAGGAGCAGCTGTCCCTGGTAAACAATGTGCTGAAATTGTCCACAAAGCTGCTGAAGGTGAGATGCTCTTCCTGAATGCTGGATTTTATGGAAGCAGGGAGCTATGGCAATGCCACGTGGCCCTGCCCTTCCTTTGGCTCTTGGAGTTAATGCTCCCAAAAGGGATTTTTCAGTGCTGCTGCAGCTGTGACAGGAGAGGGAGCAGCACAAGGCCAGTGTGGGTAATTAGTGCTGGGAACTCTTGATGAGCAGTGGTTTAACTGAGAGGAGAGGCTGGGGTGAGCACAGCATCTCCTGACTGCTCCAGACTCGTTTTCCTCCACCAGCAGGGAGAGATTTGGGAAGGAGTGAGCAGAGTCTGGGAGTCCAGAGATTGGGCTGGGTGATTCTGCAGCCGGGAGTGTCAGGCTCTGGGGCAGCTGGGGTTGCTGCAGAGCCTTTGGATTCAGCAGGAGATGTCTTTGGAACACTGGCAGTTCCTGTACATGTACAAGAAAGGACCCAGAGGCAGCCCAGTCTGTTGGAGAGCCAGTGCTAAGCTAAAAGTCAGAGGATGAATTCTTTGGTATTGGTGAGTGCTGATGGACCCCTGTCCTTGTCCTGTCACTGCAGGAATTGGATAGTCCATTCAGGCTGTATGGGCTGACCATGAACCCACTGATCTACAACATCACACGGGTTGTCATCCTCTCTGCTGTCTCAGGAGTGATCAGTGACCTGCTAGGATTCAATATCAGAGTAAGTGTCCCTGTCCCAACCAGCAGAGCAGCTCTGGGGTCACTTCTGGGGTCACAGCCCCAAGAGAGGCCTGGGTTTGCACTGGGACCCAGACACCAGAACGTGCTGGGTGTGTCCCCACCTCCCTGAGCCAGCTTTGGGGGGAAGGACAGGGCTCACTTCAGCTTCAGTTCCCTTCAGGTGAAGCTGTGAGAATCCAGGGTTCCTCCCTGTATCCCAGTCCTCCTGTAGCTCATCCTGAAACTGGAGCTCACTGAGCAGGAGACACAGAATGTCACCTGGAGATGAAGACCATTCCTGTTAGACCCAAGCTCCCTTTCTTGTCTCTTTGCAGTTATGGAAAATTAAACCATGACCTGGCAGAACATCAGCCCTGGGCATCTCCAGCAGACACCAGAGAAGAGAACCAGCAGTGTGGGCAGAAAGAAGAAAACTGACAGAAAGCTGTAATTCCAATTTTTAAACAGATTCTCAGTGTATGTATCAGAAGTTTTCTTTCTGCTTTACTGCTCTACAACACCCAGAATGAACTGGTCTCATCAGTGATGTCATCCCATGGCATGCACAGAAAAACTGGATTCATGGGGCCAAATCCTGGCAGCTGGCACTGAACCAGCAGGAACTGGTGTGGGACATCAAACGCTAAAGCCATACAAGAGCTGCAGCTGGGGGGACACCAATGGCTGTGAACTCACAACTGGGGCCATGTTTCTGTAAAACCTGGACTCTGGGCATGTGACAAGGAGGGACTCAGCCCTCCTGGCCCAGTCAGCCTTCCTGGGGCTGCACTGGAATATTCCAGGTTGAGAATCCTTTGCTGCACTGAGCTGGCTGTGCTGAAGAGCTTTTCTTTCCTTAAAGCTCTGTGTGCTCAAGGCTTTGCCTCCCTCCTGAAGCACCCGGGATGCACCAGGTGAATTCCCCCTCCCTGCTGCCAACCCAGCAACACCCAAATCCTGCTGGTGGCTTGTGCTGGGGCTGCTGCAAGGAAGTTATCACTATTTTTTGAGGACAGTGGTGACAGGGGAAAAACCTTTTAACACGCACTACAGGCAAAGTGTTCATGAGCTGGAGAGTGTTTTGCTACATCTGTTCCCTGGAATACTCAGCTCCCTCCTGTCCTGACTGTGACAGCAGCTCTGCTCCATGGTGTGAGCAGCTGTTGCAGCCCAACACTGCAGTGGAGCCTCACCCTGAACACCTGGGGAGGAAATCTGGGGGGTAAAAAACAGCTTTGACAAAGACTTCCTCAGGTTCATGTTTAGAAAGGTCATGGAGAGCAGGAAAATATTTGAAGGCTTCTGTAACATTTCCCTTCACTGGCTCCAATGGCTTCTATTTATTAGTAGTGAAAAGAGCAAAAACTGAGGAACTTCTCAATCCTTCACAGGAGGGTAAAATAGCAGAGGAATTTTTGGTAGTAAGTTGTTTACAGCTATTTTCTGTACATGAAAAAGTTGTGAGATGTAAAAGGAGGTGACAGTTTTATATAGCAAAATGTGCAAATAAACCTGCAGGGCAAGCACTTCATCATTACCAACAGTTTCTACAGCACTTGATGATTTTTATACCATCTTTTTGAACATCTGTTACTGGAATGGGGGGGTCAAGGAAACATCCAATAATAAATTGCATTTGTTTTCCAGAGCAGCAGCATGTGTGTGGGTAAAACCTGGATCACACCCCTGAGAGCCAGCCAAGAGCCTGGTTTAGACAGTGCAGAACCAACAGCCCATGAACTGGAGTTGGGGTTTAAGATCTGTGTAAAAACAATGAGTGATTTGCAGGTCTGTCTCCAGTGAGAACCTCAGGAGCTGTGTGAAGGTGCTGTGCAGTGGGTAAATATTTACACCCAGCACATCCATCCCTTGTGTAGCATTCCAAGTGGATGCAGGAAGCACAGAGAAAGGTCTGGGGAAGGGGAAATCCCACACAGCTGGGACATCAGCAGGTCACATTCACAGGAAAACGGGAGATGATGGCAGGGAAATCATTTCAGTGCTGCCAGATCTTCTGGAATTAAAGTCTGGAGTTGTCACTGTCCTCAGTGGTCAGGGTGAGGGCACACAACAAAACCCAGCCTCTGGGGAAGAACACAGGACTATCTGCACAGGCTGCTCAGAGTATTAAATACTTCACAGCCCTTCTCCAGGGAGGATTTGTACATGTTCTGCTCCACAGCAAACTTCAATGGATCACCCAGCAGCTGAGCACAGTTCAGAGCTGCTTTAAAGCCCTTTGAATTCCCAAAGTCTTTGTTTTAAAAGCTGTTTGAGCAGTCAGCTGTCCTTGTGAAGAATTCCACTCACAACTGCCTCACTGTGCTTCGTTTGCCTTTAGAAACATCTAAAGTTTCAAATCATATGAGATACTCTCTTACTTGCAAAGAGCAAATCCTATCAGTTTGAATTTTGAGTAAGTGATCTTTTACTCCTTTCTCCTTCTGCAAACTGGACCAACGGGCTCCTTTTCCCACTTTTCTGCAGTCATGAAACACCTCAGATGTCAGGAAATCATCACTAAATGATGAATAAAACAAACCCCTTCAGTCTGTTGTTCTGACAGCCATGGGGCTGATGTGTCAGTGAGTTCTGGGGGTGACATCCCTCTGTGAAATATCCCTGCCAGCCCAAACCACAGGTGTGAGTCCCCTGTGTGCCATCAGCACCCCTTGATCACTCATTCAGAGGAAACTGAGGCAGGCAAAAACTACACTGAGGAAGCTGCTCTGGCAGCTGAGTCTGTCCCAAGGTCAGTTTTTACCTCTACAGAAATAAAAAAATCCAATTCCTAATTAGCAATAAATAATTAAAGATGGGACTTCAGGCTCAGCTCTACACCCAGCCTGAGGATGTCATGGTGCCACAAGTGAACCCAAAGGAATTATGTTGTTGAACAGAACCCAGAGTTTTCTCTCCTCACACAGAGGTTTGCAAACCAAATCCCCCCGAATCAAGGAACTGGAGTGATTGTGCTGTGTTCTGAAAAAGCAAAATTACAGAATTATGTCAAATATCATATTCAGCTCCAGGGCTTTGTGTTGGATATAAAAATCCCAGTTAACAAATCAATGGAGCAGCATCAGTGGCTTCTTTTCTGCCCTGGGACTGACAGAACCAACTCTCCCCTGTTCTCCCTGGCCCAGCAGGAACACGAGGGATTCCTGATGCAAACCTGCAGCAAGCTCTGGAGAAAAGCCCCACTTCAGCCCAAACCTGCCTTGCTGTGGCTGGAACCCACGTGGGAAGGATTAGATGGACTGGATACAGGAGGTAGCTTGGCACAAGAGCAGGAAGTGAGTCAGGATCACACTGGCAGCAGAGGCATTAAATAACTTTGTTCAGAACTCCCAGCACTCAGAGAAGCTGCAGCAGGGCAACGTTGGAGCAGCAGACATGGCCTGCAAAGGGACACAGGGACAGCAGCTCATGGCAGAGTGTCCCTGAAGCCATCCACAAAGTCCCTCATGCAGCTTAGATGAGGACAAATCAAATACTTTTCCCCCTCTAACCAATTCCTGAGGAAAAAAAAAAAGACAACTGTGTGAAAAGAATGAATGCTTCAAATGAGCCTCATTGGAAAATGGATTAGAACGTGTTCTAAAAGTCACTGGCAGTCTGTCACACGCATGTTCCAGCCACTCCTGCTGCTGGGGTGCCCTTGCAGCCCCTGGGGACCCTCCTGGCTCAGGAATTCCTGGTGTTTTCCTCCCTGGAGAATTCTCCTCAGGCTGGGAAGTTCCATCTCTGGTTTCATTGGGCAGCTCCACGTGTCCCTCTCTGTGGTGTCTGTTCACTGTCAGCCTCCTGTGCCTGCACCCTCCTCTATCTCCATGGAAGGCTCTGGGATACTGGAAAGGCTGGAGATTTTGAATTTCTGCCCTTTCAGAGCTGGACCTGGCTAATGAATCATCCTCAGAGGTTTTTCTGCTGGAGCTCCTGAAGGGAAGGTTGTTCCCATCAAACACTGGGTGGTGTCACTCTGCAGAGCACCTTCTGCCTTTCCTGAGGTTTTCTGCTTCTGGTCTTTCCTGGTGACTCCTGGTTTATCATTCCCACCTTTCAGCTGCTCCACAGTCACTTTATCACCACCAGGTGTTCTGCCTTGGATCCTTCCCCCTGGCTCTGCACTCCTGGCTCACTGAGATGCCTTTGGGGACTGGCTGGCCTTCCTCCATTTCCACAGAAAACTCTTTTTTGTCATCATTTCTGTGTTTTACTCTCACTCCTGGAACTGCCAGATTTATGGTTTTGGGGGTTTTTTTCAGGATCCCCATTCCTGGGGCTGTGGAATCCCTTGTGGGGGGACCCTCAGCAGGCCCTGGTTTTGCTGGACTGGCAGATCTGTCCCTTCTGGTCCCTGCTTCCAAACTACCTTTAGTGATTCCAAACCCATCATTCCCATCTGTTCTGTGTTCTCTGGGGAGAAGACTCAGGTTTATCTTGTCAGGCACAGCATTCTCTGCTTGTTCCACCTCCTCAGACAGCTGAACTCTGCTAAAGCTTCTCCTGGGGCTGGTAAATAACTCACTGCAGATGGGGAAGCAGAATGGGAAGATGAAGGTAATGCTGACTGTCCCTCATGTATTACAATTGCTGAAGCTGGACTGTTGCTATCCCAATCACCTGGAAGTGAACAGCAAGAGATTTGACCAAATAACTACACAAAAAGTAATCATCACTAAATATTTCAAAATTTCAGGACCTCAGCAGCAAATACGGAGTTCAATTTTAAAAACAACATTATGGAGTGGCATATTCTCAAAGCTTTCTTTAGCCAGGTTTCTGTATTGTGTTTTTCTAAAACCTCCAAACACCCTGCTGATGTGATTTTGGAAAAAAACCCTGGTGCTCACAATGCTGGATCCCTGCAGGACCGACACGGTCTGGGATCAAAACAATTTTAGAGCCTGCACAGCAAAATTGCAAAATACAAAGTCCCTGACCTACATTGTTAAATAAAGCTAAATGAACTGGAACTGTTATGCTAAAAAAAAAATTTTGAAACAGTGAAAGGTTGGGGTTATTCATAGCTTTGCACTTTAATAATGGGAAGAGATGAAACCCAAGACTTGATTTACCAACTCTTGGAGGAAAAACCAAGGAAAGCACTGGAAGCCTTTAACCTTGCTCAGGTTCCACGCAGGGAGGAGCCAAACCTGAAGGAGTTTGGTGCTCCAGAGGCTCCTTTTTGTGGGATTCTGTTTCTCTCTTGGCTCAGGGGGTTCCTGTGAGCAGCAGGGCCAGGAGTGATGGTCAGAATCCTTTTTCATCTCTCAGAGGAAAGAAATGAAGATAGCTCGGAGCAGATTTTCCTGCTTCCTGAAGTTTTGGCTTTGAAAAACAAAGCATTCTGTAATTTAGAAACTTAAAGCAGAAGTCAATCTGTACAGAAATATTTTAACAATACAGGCATTTTGAACTGAGCATTGGAGCACAGAGAATTTTGATTTCAATTAAATTTTATTTAATTATTTATTATTAGTAGTAATACTATTACAATTAATTAAATTTAATTAATTACTATTTATTAAAGTATAACATTTGATTGAACTGTATGTTTAAATGCTTTATTGTGGAAATTTTTGAAATGTAATATTACACTACTTTTTTTATAAAAGAAAAGAACTTAACTTTTATAAAAGAAAAGAAACTTAAGCTTTAAAGTTTTTGTACATAGAATGAAGAGATGACTGTAGTTTTGACACTGCTTTATATTTATATGTTCATTTTTTTGGGTTTTGGGTTAGTGTTTACTTGGTTTTGGACTTTCTACTTTCTACTTTACTTTGGTTTTTCTACAGAAATGTGCTGATTAACCCTGATTGCTGAAAAGCAGGGAGGGAAGGGACTCAGCACAGGATTTGATGCCAGGCTCAGAGGGCAAAGCACCAGCTCTGCCAGGGTTTGTGCCCGGTGAGGCTGCACAGCTCCCAGCAGAAAGAACATTCTGCATTTTCTGGGGCTGCATCCTGGGTTTTCCCGGCTGTGGAGCAGCCCTGGGAGCTCTCCCTGACTCCCCTCTGCATTTCCCCTCTGCACACAGGGCTCTGCTGACAGCCAAGCTCTGCTCCTGCAGCTGCATCCAGGGGAATTTTAAAATGGAGATTTATTCCCACCCCAGTGGAACAGGTTCTGCTCCTTTCTCCTTGACTGTCACAAAATTCTTTACATCTGAAACACTCAATTCCAGCTCCCCTGAGCCACAGATTTCGTTCTGACTGATCTTCACTCTGGTTTTACCAGCTGCTATTGAGGAGGTTTTATTCCCTCTCTTTGCTGAGTGTGCCCAGGTTCAGGTTTTATCTCTACATTTCAGCTCCAAACCTGTAATTGAGGCAGTGGGAAAGGTTTTTACACAGAGTCCAGGTAAGGTCGTGCATAAATAATGTCTAGAAACATGATATTCAGAAAACTTATTTTGGAAATAAGTGGAAGGTGTCCCTGCCCGTGGCAGGGGTGGAATCAAATGAACTTTAAGGTCCTTCCAACCCAAACCAATCTGGGATTCAAAGATTAAAAGCTGCAGAGAAACAGATCTAATTTAACCAACTCAAACTTCAGCAGCTTTATAATCACCCTGGGCAACTGCTTTGAAGTGTGTCCCTTCACACTGGAATGAATCAGATTTGATAAAAAATAAAAATCTCAATAGAAAAAGAACAATTTATAGGGTTCTCTTTGCTTCAAGCATTAACAAGAAGGAACGTTAAGTCTTTGAAATTCTGTGTAGCAGGCTGAGGTGGCATGTTAAATATTTGAAATGAATGTGAAATTAGAGAATCAGCTGCTGGCTTTAGTCAGTCTGGCTTTAGGTATTTATTATTTAAAAGGTGAAAAAAAGCCAAAAATAATGATTGGGAGTTTAATTAAACCCATAAGCAGCAAGCCAGAAAAATGCAGGGTTGGAAAAGAGCTTTTCTCTCCAAATGATTGGATTTTACACACTGACATTTTTGTTTAGGAGCAATACCACGGTGTTGTGGGGGAGCTGTCATTACATCCCAGGCTGGAGATGGGACTGTGCAGTCCCCAGGACTCCCTTTGCTGCTCAGGTGACACAGGTGAAGGATTTTGGTGGATTTGAGGGTGATGAAGGATTTGCAGGAAAAATCTGTCAAGGGCTTTTCCCACGAAAGAAAAAATGGTGACCCTTTTCCAAGGGGAAGTTTTGGCACAGAGAACCACGAGATGGTTCTGTTGTACCCCAGGGATGCAGCTTTGGGGAATTTGTGTGTTTTAGCAGGGAAGAAAGGGAAAACTCAGGGTTTAAAGGGAGAGGTTTGGAGAGCAGGAGCAGCCTGGGACCCTGCTGGCAGCAAAGCCCTGGCAGCTCCTGCAGCACCAGAGCCCTGAGCAGGGGAGAATTTCTCACTGAGCATCCTCCCATGGTGCTGCAGCCCCCTCAGGAGGGGTCATTTCCCCTTGGCTGGAGGACACAAGGTCAGGGCAGGACCTGTTTCTGTGCCAGCAGCACTTTCCCTCTCTCTTTTCCCTGCTGGCCTTGGTCTGGGAGAAATCCTCGGATTTCTGCAGGTTTAGGAGGTGGAATCTCACTGTCAGCCAAAGGCACCTATGAAGGGTGGTTCTCCTCCTCGGGAAGGAAAACCCAGCACCTCAGAGTTTGGGGAGCAGCAGAGGGGCCACCATGGAAAGGCCAGGGCTGGCCACAGCCAGCAGTGCCAGCAGCTTCTGTCTGGGAGCAGCTTCAGGACAAATATGGGTTTCCAACTGCGAAAATCTTAGGGCAAATGTTGGTTTTCAACTCCTAAAATTGCCAAAGTCCAAGGATTGGTCCCAGAAAAAAGCAGCCTGGAACCACAGCTCTGGCTGGACCTGGTCTAGCAGGGGTCATCCCAGAGCTGCTCCCACCACACTGGGGCACTGCTCCTTTCTTCCCATGGAAAACCTAAACCTAAACCTAAACCCAAACCTAAACCTCAATCTAATCCTAATCCTGACACTAACCATGAAACATAGAACTCACTCAAACCCTAACCCTTTCCTCTTAGCCCAGCCATAAACTATAACACTAACAAATATACCTAACATTAATCCCCTTACCCTGAGCATAAAATTAACCATACACCCTAACCCTCACCATTAAAAAACCATTAAAAACCTATTAAAACCTCACAAACTTATTCCTAACCCTAAAATCTAATCCAAACCACAAACCTAAGCTTACACCCGAAATGCTAACCCCTAACCTTAAACCCAACCTTAATCCTAACCTTAAACCTAAGCCTAAACCCTAAATCCTAACCCCTAACCCTTAAACCCAACCCTAACCTTAACCCTAATACCAATCCTAACTCAAACCTCAACCCTAACAAGTTAGACTAGAAAGATAAATATCAAGGTGAGTAGAGAGTAGATGCTTGAAGGATGCCAGTTGAATTGAAAGGTATTAAAAAGTATCATAAAATGTACACACCAGAAACATGAACAAAAGGAAGGACAGGAAGTGGGTACCAGGAAGATGAATAGCAAACTGAATAGAAAGTAGACAATAAAAACCAGATACAAAAACTATAAACAGAGAGAGGAATAGAAAGCAGATATTAGCAAGATTGATAGACCAGGGATACCCAGAGTGTAGATACCTAAAATGTGGAAGGAGCCAGTTCCAGGCTGGGACTCTTGTTTCCAGTTTATTCTCCATGGTCCTGGAGCAGTTGCTGGCTTTTCAATTATTTTAATGTGGTTGCTGGCTTTTAATTTTTTTTATGTGGTTCAGGTTTTGACTCTATTTATGCGGTTCTATTTTGTGTGTGTGTGTGTGTGTGTCTGTTTTTCATTTATTTTTGCTTTTTTTGCAGTTCTTTGTGCTGCAGCTGTTTGGTATTGGTTATGGGGTGGCAGTGGGAAAAAAAATTCGATCCCAAATTTGCATATACAATAGAATATTTGCATAATAACTCATTAATAATTACTCTTCAGTGCTCCATATGAGAGTAAGTAGGGTGGAGAATAGTAGTAACAATATGAGAGGTGTTACTCCAATCTGGAGCACTCTTTATGGGATTTATGCACTATAAATAAAAAGAAGACAAATAATAGTGTCTGGTGCAGAAAATGTCACGCTGCCTGGAGGCATTTTTAAACCTATTTAATATTTTTAATTCTAAAAATTCACAGCTCCTGTGTCAGACCGAAGCAGCCACTTCACCGGACCTAAAAGGGCACCTGACAGGCAAGGGGGATGCCGGGCGGGGATAAAACCGCGCGGCGAATTCCCTGGAAAAGCAGAAATCCCCAAATCCAGAAGATGTCACTGTGCCGCCCCGCCAGGAGCCGGGTGGTGCCGCCCCACGTCCCCCCCGCGCCCCCCATGGTATCTCCCGCCCCGCCGGCGTGCAGGCCCCGCCCCCCGCGCTCGTCACGGCCGTGCCCGCCTGCGATTGGTGGATCCGCGACGCCACGCGCGCAGCGGCCAATGGCGGCGCTGGGCCCGCCCGGAGCCAAGATGGC